>PVJS01000801.1:0-114679 GCA_004027185.1 Glis glis
ATAATTTGGCCACTGTGAATTGTGCTGCTATGAACATGGGTATGCATATATTACTGTTGTTTTCTAGTTTCAATCCCTTTGGTATGATACCCAGTAGTGGTATAGCTGGATCATATGGTGGATCCATTCCCAGTTTTCTGAGGAATCTCCACACTGATCTCCACAGTGGTTGAACTAGTTTGCAATCCCACCAACAGTGCTGGGGTCACTTTAAACGAAGACCAATTTCCCCTGACCTTTTTGGCCAGCCGTCCTTCTGAGATGGAATCACATGCTCAGCTGACGAGTCATTATAGATTCAAGTCCTGGTGGGGAATAAACTAAGGCAAGAGATCAAACCTCATTATAGTTACACCTGCAAGGAAAAGTCGCTGTAATTCAAGGTCTATTAGAAAGGTTATATCACCCATAAAAAAGCTAGCTTTGGGCTGAAATATGGCATATGAGTTTCTAGTCCATAAGTACTTTAAAATCAGAAAACTCAATTATGTACTCCTAAATTAAATGGCTGTTAAGTGGCAGAGAATTAGATTTTGATGTTTTAGAATTTCCTGCCAAACGCTTAGGAGGCATTTTAATGTTTAAAATATAGTAAAAACAAAGTGTGGCAATTAGAGCTGAGTAAGAAATCCAAGAGGGCAATTCAAACCTAGCTTTTCACCTGTACCCCGACACCACTTCCTTGACTAAAGGGCACACTTTGTAATAGTTCTGGGCTGGAGTTTCTCTGAATGGAAGACTGTGATATTTACCTCTTCCCAGAAGGTATCAGAGAGCCAACCTAATGACTCTACTTCTCTCTTTTATTTTTAAGTTCAAAAAATACACTCTTCCAATGTAGGAGGCCAACAGAATGTCTCCTTCCATCTCAGATCCTCTGTGGTAACGAAGCTACAGAGGAACTAGGAGGCTGCTCACAACCCTGCCCACTTAGAGCCAGAGGGCATGATTTCTTTCCCTAATTCCCAGCAGAGAGAGACTCATGCCTTAGGATTGAGGAGATTTGACTTGGGTTTAAATTTTATCTATCACTTTCTAAATGTGTGGACTGCTTCTTGTTTATGAGATGAGAACTGTTATTTATGAAGGATGAATGAGAGAACAGATGTAAGGGGCCCAGTGCACGACAACCAATGATAGCTGCAACAGAGAGCACCCAGTGGGAGAGTCCAGGCCATGACGATCCCCTGGCCGGCCTTGCAAGTCTTCCCCCCACCCCAGGAAGCTCACATCCATGAAAGTAGCTGGCTTTCTCTGACCCTCATGCAAAGAAGCAAAAGACTTTTTGGTCTGGGGAAATGAACGCAAACATTGCTTTACAGACAATGCTCTGGGAATGAAGGGTATGTTCACATCCTAGCAATGTAATGGGCAAGATTTCTGAACCAGTAGCACGGCTTTTCTTTTTCTAAATAATTAGTTTTCCTAATGATTTCTAATATGAATTTACTTGTTTAATGGAAATACAATGCACGATTCTGTGTTTCTTATTAACACTCTAAGGGGCAATAATAGTCAAAGCTTGGAAAGCTTATTAAGACTAATACCCAAATGTGGTTAAATGCATTAAAAAACCTTAGTAAAGAATATGCACTATTGATCCCATTCACAGCCTCGGCTTCTGCAGAGGCTCCATTAAGGTGCAGCATGTTATCAATGCAAATTAGTCCCCAGCGTGCGGCTTTCTTCCATTCAAAATGAGGCGACCTGAAACGGAAGCTGAAATATGCTGGAAATTGCTGAATAATTAGAGCCTTTTTCTATGTGTTATGTAATTTTCTTATATAGGGCTGTCAATGTTTAGTGTCTCATGTAAAAACAACAGTCTTCCAAATCAGCTAATAAAGATCAAATAAAATATGCTTTTCCATTAAATGTCTTAAAAATTATTTTATTTTCCTGCATACTATCCCAGTTCAGATGGGTAACAGACACTAGACCAAGTTAAATACAAATAAAATTTATATTTCTGAACCCTCATGGTTCTGTTTATCTATGTAAGAACCAACCTCTTCCTCAAAGTAATTAATCTAATTTTATCCCCCAATGAGCAGCCCATCAGAAATATTTTTAATCATTTTCTGCTAGAAAGCACTAGATAAGGTTTGCTTTTTTTCTTTTTCTCTTTTCTTTCGTGTGTGTGTGTGTGTGTGTGTGTGTGTGTGTGTGTGTAAGAAAGAGAGAGAGAGAGAGAGATTGGGAATTGAACATTGAACCCAAGGCATTCTACCTCGAAGCCTCATCCCAGCCCTCACTAAGTTACTGGGAGCTGGGCGTGGTAGCTCACACTTGTAATCCCAGTACTTGGAAGGCTAAGACAGGATTGCAGGTTTGAGCACAGCCTAATGAGACTCTCATCAACCTAGCGAGACCCCGTTTCAAAATAAAAGTAAAATATGGCTGGGGGTGTAGATTGGAGGTAGAATGCCCTTGAGTTCAATCCCCAGTACCGCAAAAAAAAAAAAAAAACTAAGTTGCTGAGGCTGGTCTCGAACTTCTGATCCTCCTGTCTCACCCTGCCAAGTACTGGTATTATAGGCATGCACCACCATGCCCAGCTAAGGTTTGCTTTTCTCCACAAGTTGCTTTTCTTACCAAGGTGAAATTCACACAGTATAAAATTAACCATTATAAAGTGTACAATTCAATGGTATTTAGTACTTCACAATGTTATGCTACTGAAACCTCTAGTAGTTATGCTACTGAAACCTCTAGTAGTTTCAGTAGCATAACATTGTGCCAATTTCAAAACATTTTCATCATCCCAGAAGAAGCCCCCTGTACATACAAAGCAGTCACCCCAAACTGCTGCCCATCCCAGACTCCAGTCTCTGGTAACCATCAAGGTTTGATGGCTTTAAAGCTGCTTACAACAAACTAGATTAAGAAGTTTCTGTCTTTACTCTGAGAACGGTAGTAGTGAACTGGAACAATTAATAAATATGGAGATTCAGGCCTCTGCCCAAGATTCCAGTGCAATCAGTCCTGGAGTATTTCTCCAGGCTTCTCAACACACTGAGGAGTTATCTCTGCCCCCAGTGAACACCTTCAGTCTAATAGGATGACTGAGATACAGAGAGGAAACGCCCCTTTGGAGATGCTTCCTCTGATAGAAATGGCAGGACAGGTGCACAGGAGAGATGGTTGGGTCGGGGGAGGGTGTGGAAGATGATGTGGTATGCTTTATCCTGGAGCAAAGACGTGTGCAGAGAGGACGCAGCTACTAGAGTGTCATCCAGGGAGAGAGGGAGGGAAGGATGGGGAGAGAAAGGAAGGAAGAAAGGAAGGGAGGGAGAGAAGGGTATTTGTGACCAACTTTTGCCTGGGGGAGAGTTGGTTGCTCATTTTTATCTGGGGAGAAGGAGGAGAAGTGGGATACCTGAGCAGGTAGTTGGTGGATTTGGTGGTGGGGAGGGGAGATATTTCTTGACTGATGTTTTCATCTTTCTCTCAGCAGTGTGAATCGTGATTCCTTGCTGAGAGTGGGAGGTGGGTGTGTGGGAATGGGTGCGGTTCCTTGCAGGAGAGTGGCAAAGATAGGGAGTTGCAGGGAAGGAAGGCAAGCTTTCTGTAGAAGCCAAGCAAGTTTGCAGGGGCTCCGCTGAGGGCACAGCCGAGGGTAATTGTGAGTGTGCGGTGTGTCCAGTTGAGCAGGTTGAGGACTTTTCCAAGCAGGCTCACCCCCTCAGGGGAGCCAGGCAAAGCAGGGGCGAGGCTCATCCTGGGGGTAGGTTGTGCCAGGAAGAGCAAGTGGGGAGGGCATGAAGGCATTTGCAAAAGAAAAAAAAATCAGACTCAAGAATACAAAGAACTTAGAGAAGAGATTTTCCTCCTGGGTAATGACAGGCACTGATGAATTATTTGCCCCATCTTCACCTGTAGCTCTTTTGCTTCTCAGCTCCATTGCAGATATTCCTTTCATGAGGGTAAATTTTTAATGAACTTTTAAAATGTAATTATCATAAAAGGACAGTGCATGTAAGAACTAACACACTTAGATAACAAAAATGAGAAGGATGGTTCAGCAAAAGTGGGTGCTTTGCTCATGAGCAAAGAAATTAGGATGATTATTATTATTAGTAGTAGTAGTAGTAGTATTACTGGACTGAACCCAGGGGTGTTCTACTTCCAAGCTACACCCCAGGCTTTTTTATTTTTTGTCTCGAAACAGGGTCTCACTAGGTTGCTGAGAGTCTCACTATGTTGCTGAGGCTGTCCTCACACCTGTGATCCTCCTGTCTCAGCCTCCCAAGTACTGGGATTACAGACATTTGCCACCATGCCCGGCTAGGATTTAATGCAGCTACTATTTTTTTTTTTTTTTGTAAAAAGGAGATGTGTTGATTTTATCTATCCAGCTTCCCTTTTACCTTTATAGTAACCAAACCCTCCTCTCCACATATAGAAGGAAGCTGCCCGGGACCAAATTTCCCAAGCTGTCTGCATTCACACTACCCTTAGGGTCTCAGTAATTTCTTCATGATGCCTCTAGGCTCAGAAAGATACCTAACAGTTCTGTTTATTAAGTAGTTGAGAGCAAACAACTTACTAAGTTCTTATGTGCTAATAATTTACTGGCTGTTTGAAAAGACTATGCATGATTTGAAAAGAAGAATAATTTTGTAAGAATTATCAGGCTTGTTCCTTTCCTCATTAATAATCATAGAATAAAAGCAGTAACTGGAGTCAGGTCAGATTTGGATGCGTGTCACCAACTAGACCACTGGTTTTTTAACTTAGTTCCCCCATTCTCTAAAAGCAAAGAAAGTGTAGCTTACTCTCCTGGGACAGGTGGTTCATGAAGCTCTGGGGTAGAAAAAGGAGTTATAAAAAAAGAGATTAATCTTCCAGGCCCTTCATTCACATAAATATCTTCCAAGATTCGGGAAGACACTCTAGCAATGTGTTTACATAGTTATATGCTTTATAAAACTTGCCAAAGTAATATATTTTTGCTCTAATTTGTTAAGACATCAATGTCTTCCACATCAAATTCCCCCATCAGACCTCTTTTGCAGCCCAATGGAGTTGGAGTGACTACACGTATTTTGGGATCCAGGTAAAGGGAAGTTCAGCTGGGGATACATTTATTTGGTTTTACTCCTAGATTCGTATGTGACTCACAGTCGTTTCCATGTAATGGAAGTTTTCCTGGTGTAGAATTGGCTTCTAGGGTGTTTTTGCTGCCCACTGGGCCACTCAGCCAGCATTATGACATAAAAGTGCGGAACCAGAAGCTGTGTCACTGTAGGAATGCGCCCTATAATGCTTGGCACCCTAAGTTGACTGGCAATAAAGGTGACACAGTGTTTGAAATATGTGGAGCCAGAAGCCAGTCTGTGGAGAGGTCTTCCAATCATTGGATGTTTAAATTTTTCAGTGGAAGATTCAATTCTCATGGTGTCTTGTCAAATTTGAAATTCCCTCCTTTTAGGATATATACTTGATAATGGTGTATATGCAATAATAAATGGAAGTATTTTTGCCTTTTTACAATAGTTATAATGTGAAATAGCATTGGTCAGACTTCCTTCTTTTATAGAGTACAAATCTTCAGAAATACCACAAGAGAGAATGTATCTAGGTGAAAAGTTGAATGTTAGCTGGGCGTGGTGGTGCACGCTTGTAATCCCAGTACTTGAGAGGCTGAGACAGGAGGATCACAGGTTCACGGCCAGCCTCAGCTACTTAGTGAGGCCCTCAGCTACTTAATGAGACGCTGTTTCAAAATAAGGAATGAAAAATAAGGCTGGGGGTGTAGCTGGGAGGTAGAACCCCCAGTTCCACCAAAAAAAAAGAAAAGCTGAATACTTTATTCATCCCAATTATCAATAAAAAAATTTGATCAAACATACTGGATGACTAAATTATCTTTCTATTTTCTTCATGGAAAATGGTTTTGAAAGTTATTACTATATGAAGAGAAAAATAAAAGAGCATGCAATCAAAATATGAAGGAAATAAAGTATTATAGAGGTGTATCAAGCAGTTAATAGTAAATATTATATTGCTTTCCTGGATTATGTAATATCTGTGCTAGTCATCATATACTTAAATTGTAATTTGTTAAAGTGGGTATGATGGCATACATCTTAAATCCCAATACTTGGGAGGCTGAGATAGGAGGATCACAGGTTCAAAGTCAGCCTCAGCAACTTAGCAAGATTCGTTTCAAAATAAAAATAAATAAATAAAAAGGGCTCAGAGGTAGAGTGTACCAGGGTTTAATCCCAAATACTAAAAAACAATGTAATTTGTTGAGATTTCTTTTCTAAATCTAAATGTCTTTACTTTCGTAACTACTTTTAATACTTTTTCATGAAGAAAATCTATAAAATTATACAACTGTAAGGTCCTAGAAAACCTGGCTCCATTCCTGAGAATGTATCTAGGTGAAATGTATCTAGCATCCCCTTAGAAAAATATCTTTACTGCAGTGTCTCATAGAAGGGTCAGAAAAACTAAATCTAACACCTTAATCTCTGGCAACCTTTACTTCCAAAACAGGTTATGAAATAACTTTCCAGAGAAGTCACCACCCCTTGCTGCAACCTGTAAACCAGACCCATGCAAAGGCGCAAAGGCTTCAGTGAAACAAGGAGGAGGTAGTATAGCTGACACCCCAGAAACCAGCACACCACAGCTAACAGCATTTTCTCCCCTAACTGAAACTGTCTTGAAGGTAATTTTAGAACTGCTCCCCCCCACCTTTTTTTGCAGTATTGGGGATTGAACCCAGAGGCATTCTACCTCCAAGCTACAGCTCCAGCCCTATTTTTTATTCTTTATTTTGAAACAGGGTCTCACTAAGTTGCGGAGGACCTCACTAAGTGGCTGAGACTGGCTGTGAACCTGAGATCCTCTTGTCTCAGCCTCCCCAGTACTGGGATTACAAGCGTGCGCCACCATGCCTGGCTAGAACTGCTTTTTGAGTAAAGGATACAGATTAACTTCTCTGAGATAATGTTCTTTACATGAAAATAAAGGGCCATGGTTGTCAAGCAGTTACCATTCCGTGATAGGTAGCTAGATAGGGAATAGAGATTGTAGGTAGATGGATGGATAGATGGATGGATGGATGGATGGATGGATGGATGGATAGATAGATAGATAGATAGATAGATAGATAGATAGGTTTATAGACATAGACAGCTCTAGAGAGAACTTGGGCAGATGTTGAATGCCCTTATCTTATATGGAATTAAATATTTTCTCCAAATTCATCCTAATTCCACAGCTCTTCTGATCACACACTGTGTCTAGAATACTCCTTCCTGCATTAACCAACTTTAGGGGCTACAGAAATGCTCTTATATCCTCTGCTCTTGGAAAACAAACAACTGCTAAACACCTTCAATTGCTCCATTAAGTAACAAAAAGCCCGCAGGACTGAGTTACCGGTCATAGAAGTCATTATCACTCAACTCACCCAATAAGCAAAGGCTTCAAAGGAGGAAAGTGAAAAGGATCATGGGAGAGGGTGGGTGGGGAGAAATGGAGAGTGGGGTGAGGTGACAGTAACAGAGAATGAGAGGGGCAGCAGTTGACAGAAGCCGGTGAAGTGGCTGGAAAGGTGGCAGCAGTCAGCCTGCTCAGAGGCTAGTCCTACACAGACCTGTATCTGGATTTCCTGTGGGGTTCTAGAAGGAGCAGCCCAGCCCCCATCATCATCCAGAGAACTTCCGTAGGCTGAAGAGGAGCAATGCAGCTGGGGTCCATGCTCTTGGATCCAGGAGCTTTATATGTCTCAAGCTTCCACTGTGTGGCTCTAGAATCTGTTGTTCTTTCTGCTCTCGAGTCTATCTCGGGCTGTCCCATTAGAGAGGGACCATGGAAACCTCCAGAAGGTGATGAGTCTCCTATGAATCTGACTCTATCAAGGGAGGAGGAGGGTGGTAAGTGGGAAGGAGGTGCAAAACATGGCTGCTATGAGGGCGAACAGGCACAGAGAAGGATGGAGAAGGTGAATGTGAGAGCGTGTAGAGAAAAAAATGGAAGGGGTCCAACATACCAGCCTTCTTATGACTCCTATTGAAGCCAGCCTCAGGATGAAGCGGATGTCATCAATTTCCAGAATATTCTCTTTACTAGTAGTACTAGAGAGAAAACTCTGTCCTCATTTTAATTTTTCTTAAATAAATCTATTCACTGTTGGTACAATTCTTCTACATTAATATATTATATCTGGTCTAGAATTGAGAAGGAGAAGAAAAGACAGTGGAGACATGGCCTTCCCTGTGCTGGCCCAATCTTGCCCTGATCCCTAGAGCAGTTCTGGGGTAGCGAACAGAGAAATAGAGGAAAATACCATTAATCTCACCCTCTCCCAATTTGGGATCTGCTGCTGGAACCAATAGTTTGTTTCATGATCATATGAAATTTGACTTTCAGATGAAATAAATTTCTATCAATGAGTTCAGGAAATAGCGTTCAAGCTCTTTTTTCTTAATACAATACGCATAAAGACTTACATGACCTCTGCTGTTTTATTGATTCCACTTTGGCAAAAGAAAACAGTTAAAAAAAAAAGAGAGAGAGAGAGAGAGAGAGACAGAAGCCAGGCATGGTGGTGCATGCTTGTAATCCTAGTACTTAGAAAACTGAGACAGGAAGATCGCAGGTTCAAAGCTAGCCTTGGCAACTTAGGAAGGCTCTCAGCAACTTAGCGAGGTCCTGTTTCCAAATAAGAAATAAAATCGGGGTGGGGGTGTAGCTTGGAGGTAGAATGCTCTGGGTTCAATCCCCAGCCCCCCCAAAAAAGAGAGAGATTATTTTTAGCTGGGTGTGGGGGCACACACCTGTAATCCCGTCAACTCAGGGGTCGGAGGCAGAAAAATCACAAGTTCAAGGCCAGCCTGGGCAACTTAGTGAAACCCTATCTCAAAATGAAAAATAAAAAGCGCTGGGGATGTAGTCCAGTGGTAAAGTGCTTCTGGGTTCTATCCCCAGTATGAAAAAAAAAGAGAGAGATTATTTTCAAAACAAAAACATCCTCCTGGTATTTGGATTGTATTACTCATCCTAATGTTGGTATAATTAGCTAATTTAATTTACCACTAAAAAAAAAATCTCTGTTTACTGGTTGCCATGATGTCAGACTAAATGTCATATTGTAACATTATAACCCTCCAGGTACAAAACAGACTCGCTTTCCATTTTTCCCTCCAGGGGCATAAGCATCACCGTGGTCATTGCGATGGGTTGGCATCTATTCCTCCTCAGTTGTGCACTTTAAGCTGACCATGGCAATTCCTCTCCTCCTCCACTGACTGGCCCCAAAATTGGGCAACCTTCTAGCTGGTGGGAAAGGCAGAGAGCCTTGCTCAGCTTCTGGTAATGAAACCAATGTCTTTCTCTCTCTGGGTGACAGTAAACACAGTTGTTTGGGGCAGCTTGTATTAGGGCCTCATCAAGACACAGTTGCTATAGTCAAATAGAGTAACTCAAGAATGATTTAATAAAAGGAATATTTACTAGGATATGGGCAGGGTGAAGGGAAAACACAAAAGTTAATGCAATGCCCAGGACAAAGAAGAGAAGAGCCGTCATCACATCTGTGCCCAACGCATGAGGGGCAGGGGTGCCAGGACCCAGGAAAGAATCGCATAGAGAGGGCCACCTGAGAAGAGCTATGAACCTGGGCCAAGAAACGTGTTTGGCATCACTGAATCTTGCAGGGTGGAAGCCAGGTGAATGAATACAGCCAGCTTCACGCCCCTCTCTGTTCTGGTTCCTGCAGAAGCTCTGCATTAGGTGAATCCAAACAGAAGAGAGGGTAAGGGATTCTATTCTTGTAACCCATGTAACCCACATCTATTATAGAGATGCTAGAGAAGACAGGGAGCAAGTATGGAGGAAGACATGAAAAATGTTCACTACACAACCTCTAAAGACTGCTAGGGGAGCCAGCCCAAGCATCAAGCAGGCACTGTAGAAGTCAGAAAAGAGACAAAGTAGTTGGGTAACCGATGATAAGTAGTCCCAAAGGCTGCCCTGTCTTGGAATTTCTGCTAAGTAAGTAAGACATGTTTCTACATTATTGAAAGCAGCTTAACTCAGAGGATCTGTGACCTCCAACAGAAATGATCTTAACTCAGTGCTTCTCAAATAACAAGTAGTAACCCATTAGTGGGTTGTGAAATCATTTTAGTAGGTTAAAACCAGCCCTTTAAAAAAATGAAAGAGAAAAGAACAGAAAGAATAGAATATATGAGAGCACATCACACAATAAATACCTTTTCCCAAAATTTTGTTTCTATCTTGTTTTATACAAGAAGCTACAATTCTCTCAATTGTAATAAAATATTTCTCTTGCAGATAATTTTTAATATCTAATGCATTTTCAAAGTTGTGCTACTTCCCTGTGCAGACAAATACACCCCTTCTAATTTCTGAAGATACTGAAGAATGATTTGAGATCCCGGCCTTACACTCCTAGGAACTGGTTTCTTTATCCTGATTCTAAGGCTCTCTCTAAGGAGACTGCTGTGTGTTTCCATCTGGGCCCATTCCCAGGCCCTTAGCATAAAACTCCTCCTGTGAGTCAAGCTCACTGTGCTCAGAAACATCAGGAGCACTTGATCTAACATTCCAGAAAATATGAGCAGCTTCCTGGCATCTACTAGTAAAACACTGGACAGAATCTTTAGCTTACTTTTTTTTAACAGTGTCTTGTTAAGTTGACCAGGCTGACCTCAAGCTTGTGATCCTCTTGCCTCAGCCTTCTGAGTAGCTGGGACTACAGACTTTTGCCAATGCACCCAGCTCCAGCTTCAGCTCACTTTTAGAAGATAATATTGTAGGAATTCCCAGTCTCTCTTAACCTTATTATTATCATGTCCATAATCTGGTGACAAGAAGCATTTTAAATTCAGGGGGTCAGGGAATGTGTATACATCCAAATGCCTCTAGGAATGCCCTTGGCTACAAGTAACAGAGAAGCAAGAAAGACATTTGATTATCTCAGCTAACAAGTTGTCCAGAGGTGGACAATTCAGGTTCTGTATATATTTTTACCCTACCATCACATTGGCTTTTATCTGGTCATCATGTCTCCTGGTGGTTACAGAAAGATCAATACAGCTATCAGCAAGTTATCTTTAGTTACTTTCAGGATGAGAAGAAAGGTTTGGGGACCAACAAGCTTTTCAAAAGTCTCTATATTTTCTTTTTTTTGTCAACAGTATTTTTTTATTGGTGCATTGTAATCATACATCTTGACGAAGTGCAGGGTGGCAGAGGCATACATGCACACAGCACTCATTGAGCCCCCTCCCCAGTCCCCACCCTATTCTCTCCCCTTCCCCTCCTTCCCGTGCTCAGCACAGTGATTGACTTTGATAAGTTTGTGTATGTACATCATGTCCATTGAGGTGTCTCCCTCTTCCCCCTCCCATCTCCCTCAGTTAGGTCGCGTTCTACACTCATCTAAGGTTTCTTCTTCATCTGGAGTCCCTACTATGTCCTGTTTTCTCCCTGGCTTCCACAAATTAGGGAGTATATCCATCTTTTCACTACAAAAGTCTCTATATTTTCAACCATGAGGAAAATCTTTCCTCCACTCCCTCCACTCCCTGCCAACAGATGTTTCCTTATGTCTTTTCAACCAGAAGCTGGCTGCCAGCCAAATGCTGGACCAAACACTGGCAAAGGGGAGCTGATTTACCGTGGCTGGCCAAGACCTGTGAGATTCATCTCCTGTATGCCCTGTGAGACTCTCCTGGCCTTAAGATTTAGGGATCTTGCCAGGCATAGGGCCACACACCTGTAATCCCAGTGCTTGAGAGGCTGAAACAGGAGGATCACAGGTTTGAGGCCAGCTTCAGCAATTTAGTGAGGCGCTCAACAATTCAGTGAGACCCTGTTTCAAAATAAAAAAATAAAATAGGTCTGTGGGTATATATTTCAGAGGTAAAACACCCTTGAATTCAATTTGCAGTGCAAAAAACAAAAAAAGATTTAGGGATCTTAATGCAATCAGGATTCTCTCGCCTTGCAAGGAGGAAGTGGCTGGAGGCTGAGCAGCCCACGGAGGCTTTCCTAATGCCTTCTTCATCTTGTTCTGCCAGCAAAATAGGACGGTCTCACCAGAGGAGGCTATGTGACCGCTATAATGTCAGCTCTTTGGGAAGGCTCTCAGGAAAAGAGGTCACCAGTGTGCTTTCTCCACTCTGAATAAAAGAAGAAGAAAACTGAGGTAGCAGAGAAAAGGGACTAGACTCTCTTAAACCTTTGCTTCAGCAAGAAAGATTTTAACTAAAGGCTTTCTATGCCAAATGCCTCCTAGAATGAGACTAAAGCTGTACAATCCTCTTAAACATTCAGGATCACGAGTCAATTGGAGCACATGGCCAAGAATATTTTAGGTTTTGTTTTCATTCTTTGCACATAAAAAAAAAATACTTTCTTTTGTGGTACTGGGGGTTGAACTCAGGAGCATTCTACCTCTGAGTTATGCCCTCAGCCCTTTTTAAAATTATTTTGAGCTAAGTGTAGTAGTGCACACTTGTAATCCTAGTTCTTGGGAGGCTGAGACAAGAGGATCCAGGTTCGTGGTCAGCCTCAGCTACTTAGTGAGGTCCTCTGCAACTTAGTGAGACCCTGTTTCAAAATAAAGAATAAAAAATAAGGCTGGGGGTGTAGCTCAGAGGCAGAATGCCCCCGGGTTCAATTCCCAGTACCGCAAAAAATTAAATAAATAAAATTATTTTGCATTGAAACAGCGTCTTGCTAGGTTGCTGAGAGGCTCACTACATTGCTGAGGCTGTCCTTGAACCTGTGATCCTCCTGTCTCAGCCTCCGGAGTACTGGGATTATAAGCTTGTGTCACCACACCCAGCCCTGCTCCATAAGATCTTAAGAGCACCTCCAAGTAACTCCATAACCTGCCCACATTGGTATCCATGCTAAAATACCTATAAAGACTAGTTTCCCAGTTGATTGACATGATCAGCTGAATGGCCTTGTCATGAGGTCACCTCATTATTCAGAATGAAAGGCCATAAATTCCTAGGGATATTCAAAACTTCTCACTCAAATAGTAAAACATCTTGCTTATTTGTTCTTGTAGAAACTTGCTCCTTTGTTTTTTAGTGGATCAAAGTTATTTAATTAAAGATGAATACCAACTTGGCCAGTGTTCCACTGAAATATTCAAGTTACCAGATAAATTTTCTAGCCTAAATATGACTTTTTATCAGTTGTTCCTGCGTTGTCAAAAAAAGAAGTTGTCAAATATCAGAATATTAGCATAACTCATCTAATGTTTGAATTTGCCTTGAACTAAGATGCTGACAGACATTTTGGAGTGATAATGGCCTATAGATATAGATCATTTACTCTATGGGGTGGGGTACTGGGGATTTTCCAGGTATGTTCTCATTTAAATCTCACAGCAAGTCTGGGAACTAGGTATTGCGCTCAAAATTTTACATATGAGATAACTTCTTAGGGAGATTAAGTAAATGTTCCATGGTTATTTTTATCTTAATTTGGAAAATAACCTATTTTTAAGTGTCAAATATTTGAAGTCATTCTTATAGAGTTATTAGATTGAACCAGATACTTTACATCCGCTGAGGTCTATGGATGTCAGAGATAAGATTCACTTAGTTTGTTTAGACTATTAGAGTTCTCTGGTTACAAAAAAAGATAAACCAATTCCTGATAATTTAAGTAAAATAAAACATATTGGAGGGGCATGGAGCAGTTCACAGAGTCAAAGGTGAACAGCTAGATTACTGGAAGAATAAGAAACAGAGTAATTCCTAGTATCTAGGTTGCAGGATTGAATGGACCAATTTCTTCAGAAAATTAAAAAAAATATCACCAAAAATGCCAAAACAGTTGGACTTCATGAGGTTGGATCTCATTGCCCTTCCTTGGCCTTGGGTTACATGCCTTACTGTTTTTCAAGGGAGGACAGAGATATGATTTTTTGATATAAAATAGGGGAGGGCTAGTTCCCTTAGGGGAAAGGAAGGTGCTATTTCCAGGAAACAGAAAAGTGGATGCTGGACTGGCAAAAACACCTAGGGATCCACAGCCTAGTGATGGAACTGGGATTCAGACTTAAGTCACTCCAAAATCCTTTGCTTTTTTACCATTTTCCTACTTTTCCCCCCAATCACTCATGAGTAAAATAACCCCAATGGAGCAAAATGAGATAAATATATAATTGTCACACAGGGCTTGGCACTGCTGTGTATAAATTCAATATGAAACCAGCAATCACAGAAAGGCCTCGAGAAGGTCCAGTGATGGGCCTCGCTGATGGTTTTAGCATCTTGTCTGCTGGTCTCTGTTGTGCCATGCCCGGCTTGCGAGCAGCACTGCTAGCAGCCAGACTACTGTCATCAGTCAAACCTGGGATCACGGAGCTGTCTCAGTTCTCAGTCCAATTGCAGAAGCGTGGACTGGACTTCCTATTTCCAGCAGGCTGAATCAGAACATGAACACGACTGCTACCATCAGCATCACCCAGCCAATGCGTTGGTGGTTTACTGTTTCAATATTAGCTCTCAGAAACAAAACATCAACTTATATTTTGAAAATTCCAAGTTCCTTTTTGAAGTAAAGGTTTGTTTTTCTACAGAATTTCCATGGTTTCAATGAACAGGTAAAGAGACAACTTAGGTTATAAATTTTGCTTTTGAAGCTTAAAGGTGTGTTTCAGATTGTAAAGTGGCCACCTGAAAATCTTTTTGATATTATAATAGTCTCTTCATCCACTCTCTTTATCACTTGAAGCTGTCAGGTATATTATTTTGAAACGCCTGAAAGCTTTATTTAGAACCATGAGCTCAGGGCTTCTTTTTTGCCCTTAAAATGTTGTATGTGTTTTGGCCCAGCTTGGTCCTAGTGAATAAAATAAAATAACAAGCTTCTAAGGGGGAAAAAAAAGAAGAAAGAGAGAGAAGGAGAAAGGAATGGCGAGAAGAATAAAGAGAGAAAGAAAGGGGAGGTGGGAAAGAAAGAAGAAAGAATAAGAATTATTCTTTACTACCATTTATTGAGGACATAGAGTGGGGTACAGGTCTACACACAGTCTTAATTGATGGCAAAGAAAGCTAATGCTAGAAACAAATGAAGCCAATTAAAGGATAAAGGGAAAACTGAGCTATGCCGTTGCCCCAGTGGAATGGACTCTGGCAGTGCTGTAGTGAGGAATTTAATAGGTGCCCGGTTAGTTATAAAAAGGCCTTTAAAGGCTCAGTTAGACTTATTGAGCTGCAGGCTAAGGGCATCACTCTACATTTAGACTGCAGGAGTTCCAATCCCAGCTTTGCTGTATAGTTGCTATGTGACCAAAGTCAAATAATACAAATGACCTCTGGGGGCCTCACTTTTCTCATATGCAAAACGGTAGTAATAAAGCTACCTATTACGTGTGTATGTGTGTGTTTGTGTGTGTGTGTGTGTGTGTGTGTGTGAGAGAGAGAGAGAGAGAGAGAGAGGGAGAGAGAGAGAGAATGCTTCCAAGATAGTTAACATGGTACCTGGAGTTTATATTATTTTATTTCAGATTAGGATACTTTGAAACCATGAAAATTATGTTGTAGGTGGAAAGATTCACTATAAAATAGTATACTATATAGCGCATGAGTCTAATTTTTGTCTTTTAAGATATATAGCTAAGAATTGTGGGTGTAGTTCAGTGGTAGAGTGCTTGCCCAGCATGCACAAAGGACGTGGGTTCGATCCCCAGCACCACACATACACAAAATAATATATACCCATTTTTGTTTATCTATATTTATATTTGTGCATACATACATACACACACATGTGTGTGTGTGTGTGTACAAAAGAATCATGGACAATGTACTGTTAACAGTGATTAGCTCTGAGTGGTAGAGTTATCTTTGAGTGTTTGTATTATGAATGATATTTACTTTATTCATTGTGTTCCTCATATTTTCCAAATTTTTACCAAATCAAACTAATGAAACTGACTGATTTTATAATGAGGAAAAAACTATTAATGAAACCAGGAGTGTTTTTTTTTTAAAAAATGGGTCTCTCTAAAGTTAAGAAACTTGATATCAAGTAGAAAAAGGCCTTTTCATTTTAATGACCAAGATCAAAGAAAAACCAGTCAGGTTGCAGAGGAACAAAAATCTCTGAGGCCTTTCTCAGCCCAGATATCTATAAGGAAAGGAAAATAGTGTGGGATTCAGATTCAAATGTGTATTTAGATCTTCACTGCAAAACAATAATCTTGTGACCCTACGTAAGCAACCCAACATCGATGACCTTAAGTTCATTTCTAAACTCAGGTTGCTTGATGCCTAGTTTGGGGACAGGGAAGGATGTAAAGAGTTTGGCATTTAGTAAGAATTCAATACTTCTATCTTGCAAGTAGGCTATTTATTATCTTCCTTATTCATTAAGTAAAATAGTAAAACATGTTATATAGCTTCCTGCCATAAAGCAGACATTAAGTAAACTCATGGATGTAATCAATAACTCAATAATCTGTATTCCTTTTATTACTATGAGTCCAAAGGGCAAGAACGAGATCCATTTTGTAAAAACACTTTCTACCTAGTCTTTATTATAACTACTATTTGTGTAATTTTTTAAAATTGCATTACAAACAAACCAAGTTTCAATTTCTTTAGAAAAAGAATAATGTAGCTTTAAAATAATAGTAATTATATGATATACTATGGGCCACCCACCTTGACATGTCAGGGGTTATTTCCATTACTTTCAGGTCTCATGCTTATATAGTATCATTTAACTAAATAAACGGGAAGAGAGAAAAAAAAAGAGGAAGAAAGAAGCCACTCGAATGTTACCTGATCTTGAATCTCATTATTATCATATTAACTCTGAGAAGCTATGCATCTCAAAGTTTAATGTGTCCATGAATCCCTGGGGTGACTGCCTCCACAGGTCTGGAATATGGTCTGTGATTCTGTATTTCTCTCTTACTTTCTTTTTGTGATCTGGGGATGGAACTCAGGGCCTCAATCATGCTAACCATCCACTCCACCACGGAGCTACATCCCCAGCCCCTGTGATTCTGTACTTCTGAAAGGCACCCAGGCAATGCCAATGCTACTGGTCCATGGGCCACTCTTGGAGTAGCTGGCTGTAAAGAGTTTTAGGAGTATCAGTGCATCTGGTCTAAATGCTCCTATATTACAGATAACCTAAGTTGAGAAAAAGAGAAGCTTTTCATGTTTTTTGACCCTCCCCAACCCTGCAATATTGTTTTAAATGCTTCCATCTTTAGCTCATTTTGTTCCTGCTAACTTCTTCTCTAAAGTCCACCTCCAGCCGGGCATGGTGGCACATACCTGTAATCACAGTGCATGGGAGGCTAAGACAGGAGGATGGCAGATTTGCAGCCAACCTCAACAACTTAATGAGGCCTTTTGCAACTTAGTGAGACCCTGTTTTAAAATAAAAAATAGGGCCGGGGGTATCGCTCAGAAGTAGAATGTCCCTGGGTTCAGTCCCCAGCACCAAAATAAATAAATAAATAAACAAATAAATAAATAAAGTCCACCTTCATTTGGTAAGCTGCTCTTTATCCTTTAAGGTTCATCTCAAAAGCTCTGCCTTCTGGGATAAGAGCTTCCTAGCGTATGGCTGCAGCCAGATCCCTGACAAATCCCTGGATGCTAATGATGTAGTTTCTGCTCCTGCTCTCTTCCCATCCTCATTTGACTTGCTTGCTCAGCATCTGTCAAAGATCTTGGTTTGGACAGGGTACATGGAGCACATTCCTTCCAATCAAGCATTTCCCTAGACTCTGCAGCTCTTTAGAACATTGTAGTCTACCCGGCTAGGAGGGATTATTAATAATTTCGTATCCTTTAATATTGGCGTAGTCTTTTGAGTTCCTTGAGGGGAACATACCTGTAAAAATACAGGGTTATGTACAAATATTCAAATGACACAGTAACATTTATAAGAGCTACTTTCTTTAAAACAGAAAAAATTAAGCCGGGCGTGGTGGCGCACACCTGTAATCCCAGTGCTTGGGAGGCTAACACAGGAGGATAGCAGGTTCAAGGACAGCCTCAGCAAGTAGTGAGCCTCTCATCAACCTAGTGAGACCCTGTTTTAAAATAAAAATAAAATAGGGCTGGGAGTATAGCTCAGAGGTAGAATGTCTCTGGGTTCAATCCCCAGTACAAAAAAAGAAGAAAACAATAAGTACTTCTGTGCCACCATAGTTCCTCTCCATCTACCAAGGGCATACTCAAAGCACAGATAGGTCAGGAAGGTGACATGAGTCAAGATGGTCAGTTGGAGACAGTGTCCTGGTGAGTCCCTGACCCATCTAAACAGGCCAGCAGTCAGCCAGCCTCCCATGTGGGAACGCTGCCCAGGGCGGCCACATCTCCCAGATGCCAGAAATCCAGATTTTTATATGCAATTTCCTACATCAACAAATCCAATTTTTGGTTGTTGTTGTTGTTTAAACACTGTTAGAGCCAAACCCAACAAATCTATGGGCCAGAGAACGCTAGTTGGGGGAGACAGGAAGGAACGTACACTTTTTAAAAAAATTTTTTGCATGTGTTTCAAAGTGCCTCTGCTTTTGAATTAATTTTTATGTCTAGCCTGTTGAAATCAACTAGAGGTAAGTAGATAGATAGCTTCCCAATGCCTGACAGTCTGTGCTCAGTTTCGCCCACAAGCTGAGATGTGAGCATGAAAGACCAGTCTAACTCTAGGTACTCTTCAACCCTGTACATGTTACTCACATATACAGCAAAACGCCCAGAAACATCTGGAGAGCCCATGTCTTATATCTGCATCACCAGTTAGAATACTGTGTATCCCAGCTTTCTTTTCAGAAAATAGCTGCCACACAGTATGAGGGTTCATGAGGGTTGGGTGGGTGCACCTGGTTCTGACTCAAGTCCACAGGGGCAGGGCTGCGTCCGATCCCACTCTGATGGGGCAGCTACTTCTCAGATCTCGAAGGAGATACAAGAGGCTCTAGATATTTAAACTTGAAATGTCAGAAAGAAATCTATGAAATTTTCCTGTGTTAACCAGCATGTGGGAAGAGAAAATTAGAGGCCGTGCCAACAGTACATTTTACACTGTCTTTAACCAAAGGTGTCCTGAAAATCAAATGACTGCACCTATCAGAATATTATAGTCATGGTGCCAAAAACACTATTTTTATAGCTTCCGTTTTTGTGATTTTCTTCCATTTTTTATCTTTTTTTTAGACTGGAAAACCACCAAGATATCTGAAATGATGATTTTATATCTTATACATCTTCTCATTCTTCTTACAACTTAATGGAACTTCAATAAATGTTTGTCAATTGAAGAAATGGATGAATATATTATTTTAAATCACAAAAGCCAAAATAATGACTTTTTTTTTTACCCTGGACTATGTACTAGGAAACAAACCAGAGATGCCCATTTATTGCACATAACACTGAGTGAATAACAATAAAGAAGCAAGAATACAAGCTCCTTCTGACCACTAATGGGCAGTGGAAAATTTTAGGTGTAACTATTATTGCAAAATTATTAATACATTGTTTTATGAGAATAGATAATAGATAATTGACCTAGTCTGTAAAGTCATGAAGGCTTCCTTGGGGAAGAAACATGTTAATTGAGCTAAAAGACATATGGGGCATTAATTAGGAAAGTAGAATAGAAAGGACAATGTAGGTCAGCAAATTCTGGCCCATAGGCCTAAGCCAGTCACTACATGGTTTTTGTTGTTTGTTTGTTTCTTTGTGGTACTAGGGATTGAACCCAGGGGCATTCTATCCCTGAGCTACATCCTGAACCCTATTTAATTTTTTAAATGTTGAAACAGGGTCTAAGTTGCTGAGGACCTAGCTAAATTGCTGAGGCTGGCCCCATTATATGTTTTTTAAATAAAGTTTTATTGGATCTCAGCCATAACCACTTATTTACATATTGTCCATTACTTATTTCAAGCTACAGTAGCAAATTCAAGTCCTCAGGACAGAAACGGTATGGTTAGCAAAAACTAAAATATTTACTATCTGAACTTTAACAGAAAATGTCTTCTGACCCCTATTCTAGACAGAAGGAATCGAATATGCAAAATCCTTGTGGCCAGAAAAGGAAAGTAGTAGGAATGACCGAAAGAAGGCCTGTGTAATCAGCAGGCAGAGCGAGATGAAGGATGGTATGAAGGAGACTCGGCACAAGGAAAGAAGGGGGTGGAGAGGTGAGAACCAGGGAGACTCTCATGAGCCATAATAAGGAGTTTTGGCACTGTCTTAGAAGCAATCTGAAGGCATTGGAATTTTATTTTATTTTATTTTTGGTACTGGGGATTGAACCCAGGGGTATTCTAACTCTGGGCTATGCCCCCAGCCCTATTTTATTTTTTAGTTTGAAACTAAGTTGCTGAAGGCCTCACTAAGTTGCTTTGGCTGACCTTGAATCTTCAGTCCTCCTGCTTCAGCCTCCAGGTACTGGGATTGCAGACATGTACCACCATATCTCACATTGAAATATTTTAGGCATGAAGGGGCCAGGAACGAGGGTGGCACAGCCACCATGAATGGTTCACATAGTGGGACCATTGAAGCCACACTATGAAGAATGGTTTGAAGGATGACAAAACACATACAAATACCCATTTAAAAGACTTTTAAAGAGACCAATATATGGCTCAGGGTGGGCAAACTGCTCTAACCACCCCAGACTTTCAGGGCCTCGCCATATTGAAGGAGAGCTCCGTGCTCACACAGCACTGTGGGGGACGTGCACCAGTGAGCTACCTCCTCTTCCCTCAGCTTGGTTCAGTTAAACCCACTCTCAGCAGAAACACTGTGGCCCGAAGGAAGGCACTGGTCTCAAAGAGTAAAGTAGGGAGCCCAGCCTGGTGGCACATGCTGTAATCCCAGTACTTGGGAAGCTAAGACAGGAGGATGGCAGGTTCAAGGCCAGCCTCAGCAACTTAGTGAGGCTCTCAGCAACTCCTAGTGAGACCCTGTTTCCAAATAAAAAGGGCTGGGGTATAGCTGGTAGGTAGAATGCCCCTGGGTTCAATCCCAATTAAAAAAAAAATGGAGTAGAGTCTTTGTATGGGACAACAGTGGCTCCTGGTCTAAGCTTTTATTAACTATTATGAAAGTGATCAATGTTACTGCTGATTTTAAAAAGAAAATGTTCACAGTATGGTCATTGTAGCATGACTCATTGACACTTCAGTGCACCAGTCTAAAGTCAAACAATTATGCCTATGTGTGCATTTGATAGAATATTGTTGACTTCGAATGGTATTTTTCAAACAGCAAGTCACCACTCATTAGTGGGTCTTTAATCAATTTAGTGAATTGCAGCCGTTTCAAAAAATTAATCGTTTCAAAAAATTAAATAGATGAGAATTTTTTTTAAATCTCAGAGCACATCACACATAATAAAAATTTAGTGAAACTTCTTTAGATACATATGTACTAGAACACAATAAGAAATTACTGATTGTAAAGTCATGGTCAAAGGGGTTTGAAAAACTACCTTGTTGTTGGTTGTGGTGGCCACGCCTATTATCCTAGGTACTAGGGAGACTGAGGAGGGAGGATCGCAGATTCGAGGCCAGCCTAGGCAACTTAGTAAGACCCTGTCTGAAAATTTAAAAGGAAAAGAAAAACACTGCCTTATAAGATAAATTGATTCACTCTTTCTAAATGCCAGTCTATAGAGTTCCTAGGTAGTTTTTTTAATAGTTAATTTACACATCATCTCAATTGATCTTCTCCAGTGTTTGTATTTGTTAACATCATTGCTGTGTTTTTAAAGATGAACACTTCGAAATACTCATTTAGTATTCACTCAGAAAATAAAAAGAACCCAAAGAAAGATATTCAGTATGCAACAATTACATTTAATGAAAGATAACTCCCAAATCTTAAGATTAAAAAAAAAGCCAAGTGAAAACAAAAACAAAACAAACAAACAGAAAAATCTCAAAAGAAAAGCAGTTTGGAGAAGAAATCCAACAACAGGACATGAACCGATGGACAAAAAGAATCCATCAGCAAATTCTAAGCCCTCTTCTCTGTGCAGTGACCCAGACCACAGACATAAGTCAAAAGGACTGACCCACTGTTGCTGTCCCTGAGTAATACTTTTCAAAGAATATCCTGATGACAGTAGATTGGGTCTTGGTGAAATGACATAAATGCATATTCTGGTAAACCATCTAGTTCCCCTACTCACTCATCCCTTACCGAAATAACTCTTTAAAACACACACACACACACATACACACACACACACACACTCACACAACACCAGATGCCGTGTGCGTGTATATATTTGTATTATTTTGAAACTCACTATGGTGTATAATTACAATGCACCAACAGAAGTATTATATTATAAAGAAAACACACATACACATGACACATGGAGCCTACAGGTACACAGACATAATTAAAGCACAATAAACAGAAACATAATATTGCCAGTCCTCTTTGGGATCAAATTCACTTAATCAGCCCACTGAGGGCTAATTTAATAACAATAGCTATTAAAGATTTTATTTGTTTTTCTTTTTTCAGTAATTAAAATAAGTACTATGTGGTTAGTTAACCAAGCCGTCATTAGAAGACATTTCTCACTGTGTAGCAGGGTTCCATGACAGAGGATGAAAGTGTGGATGATACTGTGTGACAGGCCCAGTCTGCGAAGGCACGGCTGAAACGAGCCTGGTACATCTTATGCTAACGTATTACACCCAGAGATAGTACACAGTAGAGTCTTAGGGCTGGGAGGGACCTGCGGGTCATAGAGCTGGAACTCTTCATCTTACTGATTAAAATACATATACACATGTGACGAAGTTGCCCAGTGGGATTCAGACGGGGCTCTCATCCATAGGTCCAGCGCACTCTGCTGCTGCTCCATATTGACACCCGTGTCTGTGTAAGGCTGTCCCTGTGTCCTACCCTCTGCGATTCTAACTTTCTGAGAGCGGGAATGGGCAAAATCTAAGCAGCTGGGGCTGCTTCCCGCCAGACCGGCTGTTTTCTGGGTGGGCTGAGTGGCCGGCTCACTGCAGCATGCAGCGCACGCTCTGTTTCACCAGCAACACCCAGGGTGGCGAGGCAGGTGAGCCGAGCAGATGGTCCCCTGATACACCCCACTTCCTGCCCTCTCCCAAGGACACTCTGAATTCTGCTCCTGCATCTTAAGAACAAGCTGCCCTGACATGTGGCGGATGTGTCTATTTCTGCCCTTGCGTGAAAATATATGTGTCTACAGAGGTATGTGCCTCCATTTACTTACGGAACATTTAAACTCAGCATATGCCATGTGCCAGACACAGCGCTGGACCATGCAGACAGGACAATGGCAGTGAAGGACGGGGAGAAAGCTATGCATGACACCATAAAAATATAGACAGAGTATAAATTACACAACAGAAAGAATAGAAACAGCTGGGTGTGGTGACACACCACCATAGTCCCAGCACTTGGGAGGCTAAGACAGGAGGATAAAAGGCTTGAGGCCAGCCTCAGCCACTTAGAGAGACCCTTGGCAACTTAGCAAGACCCTGTTTCAAAATAAAATGTGCTGGGGAGCCGGGCGTGGTGGCACACGCTTGTAATCCCAGTACTTTGGGAGGCGGAGACCAGAGGATCCGGGTTCACGGCCAGCCTCAGCTCTCTCTCTCTCTCTCTCTCTCTACCTAGTGAGGCCCTCCGCAACTTCGTGAGACCCGGTTTCAAAATAAAGTATAAAAATAGGTCTGGGGGTGTAGTGCGGAGGTAGAACGCCCCTGCGTTCAATCCCCGGTACCGCAAAAAAATTTTAAAAAAAGTGCTGGGGATATAGCTGGAAGGTAGAATGCCCTTGGGTTCAATAACCAGTACCATATATACATAGAAAATATACACACAGCATAATATTTTATAGGATAGACTATCAATATTATAGAGTATAATTACATGTAAAATTAAATAGTATGTATGCTATCCATGCATGTAGGTCTTGAAGATGCAAAGACTTCAAATTCACCCAAATATTATTGCCAGTCAACCGAATTTTCACCAGCTTGACCCATATTTTCTAGTCACAAAAAAAAAAGTCTCTGGAAGCACAGGGAAGAATGTGTCGCAGTTTTGCTGTTTACTAGCAGAGTGCCCTTTAGCCCATTCCTCAATCTCCCTGGTCATCAGCGGCTCCTCCTTAAGCAAGCCTGGGAGCATCTACCCCAAGGGCGGGTCAGGAGGACGGGAATGGCGCGGGAGGGCAAAATGGCAGAGCGGCCGAGGAACAAGTTCCCTCAGCCCTCTGCGCCTCTCTGTGCTTGTAAAATTAGGATAAGAGGAGCATCCGTGTCATGCCATTGCTGCGAAAATGAAACGTGATAGACACACGCAGTCTGGAATGCATTTTAGTTATTATATGGAAGTGTGAGGTGACCTATAAAGTGCTTGATAAAAGTGCAAAACTATTGACTACCAATGTCGAACTCAGTCAAAAAAGCAATAGACCAAAGCCATGCCAAGGAGCTACAGACCCGGGCGGCACCTTCGAATCCCAGGATTTTAGGCTCAGCACTAATGTGAAGGTCCAAAAACATGGCTCTGCTGTGACTACAATGTCATCTACCTCCAGCCAACTGTACGTTGATTTTTAATGCCTCTCCTCTCCACCTCTTATTTCTATTGTTTTTTATTGTATTTATTCATTTATTGGTGGTTGCCATAGAAGCTAGAACCCAGGACCTCAAGCACTCTAAGCACACACTGTACCACGGAGCTACACCCCCAGCCCTCAATTTCTGTTTTACCTCACTTTTCAAAGCATAATAACGAAGGCCTATTGTAACTATGTTAGTCCTGTATATATTATATACAGATAAAGTGAGATGGTGCCCAGGCTTTCTATTTTAGATAATGTTTTTTCTTTCAATTTTTTTGGGGGGTACTGGGTATTTAACCCAGGAGCATTCTACCTTCAAGCTATACCCTGGCCCTATTTTATTTTTTATTTTGAAACAGGGTCTTGCTAAGTGGCTGAGGCTGGCCTCAATCCTGCAAACCTCCTGTCTCAGCCTCCCAAGTACTGCCAAGGCACGTGCCACCAGGCCCAGTTTATTTGTCCTATTTTTTTCTAAAGCAGTAAGAATAATTTTTTCCATCTGCAATATGTCACATCCTCAAAACGAGTTAGGGCAAGATCAGAACAATTTGAAAACTGAAAGGTTATCTGAGCAGGGGATGTAAATCTACCAGAATTTGAAATTACTAAGAGAAGAGTCAATCCCCGCCCCCTGCTGCTTTGCATTTCTTTGGCTCACTTCTGAATGCTGAAGAATTCTTGCTTTAGCAATCGTTGGAAATGCAGTGTTAGGCTATCTTGTGACCCAGTTGTTTTTAATGGTTCAATTCCAGTGAATAGTACATTGGTTACTTTTTAAAAGAATTTTATTGGCTCAATATAATTATACATTAGTGAGATTCAGAGTGAAACATTCATATATGCACACATCTCTTCATGTGGTTCCCTCTTAACCCCATCTTATTTATTTGATTTTATTCATTAAGTGACTCTCCCAAATGACCTTTTTTTTTGGTTAGAATTTATCCAGTTTCTATTAACCCAATAGTTTGCATGTGAAGGAGCCAAAATGGTATTTTATTTGGTGAAAAAAAATGAGCAAAACTGAAATACTAGCATTCCTCAAATCCAGATTGTTCAGTCAATAATAAGCAAGGATAGACAAAGAAGCATAGGTATTCAGCTTAGAAAATGATTCCTCGTGCTTTTAAATCATCATACTTATGATTTTTGAAATACAGGAAGAAGAGGAGGACATGAGGAGGAGGAGGAGGAGAAGGAGGAGAAGCAGTAATAATTTTGTTTCAAAGGATGCAAACAAAAGTCAGGTGGAAATTTCAGCTACAGCAATCCTAATAAGGACCCTGCGCCTGTTGCATATTTAAAGGACAGTTGTTTGGGCTCTGACTAAGTGCTGTTCTAAGTGCTGTTCTGACTAAGTGCTGTTCTAAGTGCTGTTCTGGGAACACCTACATGTCTTGTGTAATATTGATGAAATTGAATTTGGAGCCACCAGCACTATTCTTCTCTCTATGAATAATAGGGCACACATAAATGATTAAAGAAAAGCAACCAGAAACCCGATAGTGCCAGTTTCCCTGGGATCAAATTCATTTATCAGCCCACTAAGGTCACTGACCTCGATTTCCCAGGGCCTCGCCACTACAATGATTAATCGATCTATTCTCTCATTTCACTCATTTAATTTGAAGGAGGCAAAGAGCAAAAGTATCTTCTATGAATGGACCAGTAAGCAACTGTATTTAGCTTATTGCATCCTCTAAAATATGTATTAATGGTGGTGAGAAGCATCAACCTATGCTCTTCCAGAGATAAGGGTGAGCAAAGAAACCATAGCTTTTCTTATACATTTTCTTCATATTACTGAACTTATCCCGAGTTTAATCCTCTCCCTACAATTCTCCATAATATTCTAAGCTCAGAGTTTGCACAGGTAATGTATTGAAAGCCTATACCGGCAGATTGAGAGATCTTCTTGGGTTTCTAAAGAGGAAATAATTAAAGACTTTTTAAAATATCAGTCATCAATAAAGCAGCCTCATGTTGGTTTAGACATCATTTCCCTCACAACTGCAGGACTAAAGATATCCATTTTAAATTTCCTGCAAATGATATTGCCTGATGATATTGGGATGGTGAGCGCACAGAGAAAATAAGAGCATGTATATAAGCTAGTTTGTTCTCATTGTAGTGACCAAACAAAGGAGTAAACCATTCTAAGCCTCTGGGTTCCAAGCATCTTCAAAATTGTGAAAATGGTTAGAATGGATTATACTAAGTGGTGCTTTGGTAAATTTCCAAAAACTGGTAGAGAGGCGAGAGCCCGATTTGTAGAATACACTGATTTATCTGGGGTAAATGCAGCATTATGACTGTTTTTAAGCAACCAACATAAGTCACTGAACACAGATCTAGGGCAAGATGTGCTGCAATACACTATTCTACAATATTTCCTACTCTACAGGGTTGGGACTTGAATACACAATCAAGGTACAGGTTTTAAGGTGTATTTCAGTATTTCATAATATTTGTATGATTGGTTTTGTTTGGTTGGTTTTATTTGTTTGTTTTTAGTTTTTTAGTTTTTGGCACTAGGGATTGAATCCAGGGGCATTCTATCTCCAAGCTACACCCCAATCCTTTTTATTTTTATTATAAAATAGGATCCCCCTAAATTGCTGAGGGTCTCACTTAAGTTGATGAGGATGGCCTCAAACCTGAAATCCTCCTGTCTCAGCCTCCCAAGTACTGGTATTACAGGTGTGTGCCACCACACCTGGCTTGTATGATTTTAAAATAGCTTATAAACATGGCTTTATGAAATTCCACATGAAGCAAATTTCAGTGAAACTGAACTCTTCCAACCCTTGTACTTTCTTATCCCAAACCCCAGGGAAATATCTCCATACTGAGGAAAATACATGTTTGTATTTCTCCCTTCCTTCTTCTCCTTCTTCATGGTGCTAGATGATTTTTTCCTATTTGTAGGGATTGCTGGGGGAGTCAGTTCTCTTAGAATTGAGTGATTTAATGAAAAAGCTATAACTTCAAAACTTCTGCCATTTTCGTGTGGGTTTGGGGCTGGAGAACTGAAGTTGAAAGTCCTTTTGTTCTTGTGTTCGAGCGTTTTCATCAGAAATTCCTAGTGCAAAGAGACACTTGGAGTTTTGTTTGGGGTAAAGGTGAAAAAAGTGCACTGATCCACAAACAAAGTAATGGGATTAGGACTGTATAGGGAGAACAGGAGATGAAGATGAGCTTGAAGAAAAGGCTATTGAGGACGTCCAACCTATTTTTTTTTTCTGGTACTGGGGATTGAACCCAGGGGGATTCTACCGCTGAGCTATACCTCCAGCCCTTTTTACTTTGAAACAGGGTCTTGCTAAATTGCTGAGACTGGCCTTGAACCTGCCGTCCTCCTGTCTCAGCCTCCCAAATAGTAGGATTACAGGCATGTGCCACCACCGTATCCTGCAGGTTTACCTGAGTTTTAAAAATTCAATAAATACACAAATAAAAAAGGAGTCCTTCACTTTAGTCAAAACATTTCGCTTTAGTCAAACAAGATGTGAAAAAGGATATTCAAAATTAATTTTCTTTTTGACATTTGGGACATTTCTATTTCATGATAAAAACTTGCACTGTGAATTATCACCCTATATTTTTTGTTTGCTTATTACTTTAGGTTTTATTGGTGGTTTTCTTCAAGGGAGAAACTTTCAGTACAAGTTCTATTTCACATTATATATATTTACATATATGATCTAGTCTAATTCTCAGTGAACATTTGCCCTAGATATTAAGTTGTCCTCAGAAAACATAAAAATAAATTCTAAATGGAACATTTAAAACAGTTCATTGTCTTTTATGTGTGAACCTGTTACTGATGATGCTTTCTGTATGAAACATAGTAAATTTGGATATTGATACCAGTAACTGGCCACAGAGTTCTGTAAGTTAGTTCCTTTTGTTAATTTCCTCATTTTTTTAGTGTGTATGTGTGTGTGTGTGTGTGTGTGTGTGTGGTACTGGGGATTGAACTCAAGGGTATTCTACCTCTGAGCTACACCCCAGTCCTTTTTATTTCATTTATTTATTTTTTTAATTTTGAAACAGGGTCTCACTAAGTTGAGGCTGGCCTTGAACTTGCAATTCTCCTGTCTCAGTTGCCCAAGTACTGGGATTACAGGTGTGTGCCACCACACTGGGCTAATTTCCTCATTTTAATATTAGGAAATTATATCACAAGTAGAAATAGTCATTAAAAATGTTTGAATTTACTGGCCATGATGGCACACACCTGTAATTCCAATACTTAGGAGGCTGAGACAGGAAGGTCACAAATTCAAGGCCAGCCTCAGCAACTTAGCAAGACTGTTTCAAAATAAAAAATAATAACGGCTGGGGGTGTAGCTCAGAAATAGAGTGTCCCTGGGTTCAATCCCTAGTACCAAAAAAAGTTTGAATTAGGTTTTGGGGATTGGGTCCCCTGTGAAGTCTCTTTTATTAGTTTGAATAGTAACTCAGAACAATATTCCTATTGGGTCTTTAAACTTGTTTATAAACTTTATTTTCCAAATTGAATTTTAACCGTACTAAAAAGCTGTTATATTATTGAAAATAATTGAACTCAACAGAACTAAATTTTTTATTAGTGTACCAGGGTCTTAAAAGCTTCTTCTAACCACTTGATTAAACTGATATTGATTAGCTCAAAGAAGCAACCTAAAATTATTATTAAAGACCGCATCATTTGTCAAACTCTATTACCTACAATACGGAGTGATGAAAATTAATCCTCCCAGGTCTTCACCTTTGTAGAATGAAATTGAATTTATTTCCATTTTCTCAGTGAAATGGATGTTAGATGTACAAATCAAAGAGAGAGATGCTAAATTTGTCCCAAATAAAAATGAAAAACTAATTCAAAACTTTAAATAGCTAGGCGTGGTGGCACATGCCTATGATCCCAGTACTTGGGAGGCAAAGACAGGAGGATCGCAGGTTCGAAGCCAGCCTCAGCAACCTAGCGATGCTCTCTGCAACTTAGCAAGACCCTGTTTCAAAAAAATAAAATAAAATAAAAAGGGCTGGGGGTTCGCTCAGAGGTAGAATGTCCCTGGGTTCAATCTCCAGCACCACACACACACACACACACACACACACACACACACACACACAAACTTTAAATAAAATGTTTCGTAGACAGTGTGGAGGCAACAATAGAAAAGTGAAAAGCAACTGCTGTATTTGGGATTTGCATGCATACAGAATGCAGACGTATTGTTGTTGCTATTATTTACTTCTGGGGTTTTTTTTTCAGTACTGGGGATTGAACCCAGGGGCATTCTACCTCTGAGCTATACCCCCAGCCCTATTTTTTTAGTCTTTATTTTGAAACAGGGTCTCACTCAGTTGCAGAGGGCCTCACTAAGTAGCTGAGGCTGACCATGAACCTGCAAACCTCTTGTCTCAGCCTCCCAAGTTCTGGGATGACAAGCATGCGCCACCACACCCGGCTGACTTCTGTTATTTTTTCCTGAAACCTGCTGCCACTACCGAGGTTGTAGCACTTCCTACCACGCCATTGTGAAAATGCAGCCCCATGATAACAAAGGACCCAGTTCTCTAACCAGCTGTATGACTTGGGCAAGCGCCTGGCCCCTCTGGGTTTCAGTTGTCTTTCCTGAAGAATGAAAGATTGGCGCAGATATGCACTAAGCTTCCTTTCTGAATTTCTAAAATCCTTCCTTAAAAACCCTGTGACTCTGAGCTCACACTTAGAAGCAGAAGAGCGAGTCCCTTAGATGACTCAGCTGCCTGCGAGCAGTTGAGCTGTGAGTGACAAGGCTCAGCAGCCCTCCGCCAGCTCTACTTCATGAGAGGGAAATCTCATTACTCTTTTATGAAATCAGAATATTAATAAATGTTCATTTGATAGGGTTCTTAGGGCAAAATGTTCCAAGAAACTTATCATGGGTTCCATTTTAACACCAGAGCGACAGCTTTGCGATCCAGTCTCAAATGCTGGGAATTATATCCTTTGCAACTATTTAATATTTTGATTTTAAAATAAGAGGGTGAAACACAGTGTGTTGATGAGCTCACAAGTAGGTTGCCATGCCTCGACATCATTCTACAAAACTTATTGATCACACACGCAATGCAAGCACAATTCTAGGGGCTGCTGACACGACAATCAATAAGACAGACATTGTCGCAGCCCTGATGAAAGCTTTGTTCAGATGAATCTTGTGCAGAAGTCCGTTACATTTACATGAAAAGAGAGAAGATGAGGAATGGTCAGAGTAGAGCTGTTCTGGTTTCACCAGGTGCGGGGATGCCAGAGCCCTTTCTGTTTCTCCATTCCTTCCGCCCTTTGCAACCCAGTAGAGCAGCATAAAATCATTGTCCTTATCAGCTTCTTATGGTTTATTACCCCTCCTTATGTCACAACTAAAATTAAGAAACGGATTGCATCAGTAGGCATTTAAAGCCTATATGCCTGGCCGGAAGGGACATTGCAAAAGGGTAAGGTTTCTTGCTTTTTCACCACTATGCTTTACATACAGAAGGCACTCAACTATTGCATGGATGGATGATAAAGCTAGAGATTTCCAAACTTAATAATGCAAATAATTCTCTAAAAGTTTTAAATGAGAATTACAGGCAAATGTCTTTATTATTTGAGCCTGGCCCTTCCAGTAGATGTTGAGACTCCCCCCCCACCACCACAGCTGTGATGAGCGCTATGAAGGGAAAGTGCAGGATGTTTTGAGAGCGTGGGAATGTGACAGACGCCTTGAATAGGTGACATTCGTGCTGATTACTGGTTGATCGGTAAAAATTCATCAGTCCAGGCATTGTAAATTCAAATTCCTTCAAGGGAGCAGGCAGTTAGCACAAACACGTGCTTCCAGTGAGGGTAAAAACTGCAAGAAATCTGACAGTCCAAGACTGACTGGAGGGGGTCTACTGGCCTTTAGGCATTCCGTTCAAACTTTCAATATTTCCGGGCTGGCCAAACAAAAGAGGTCTGCAGCCAAAGACAGCAGAAGGGCTGGCACGCAGCTGTAGTGATTCAGGCAGAAGGAACAGCAGGAGCAGCGGCCTGAGGCAGGAAGGAGCCGTCTGTTTTGATGAGCTAAAGGAGAGTGAGTGTGGGTAGAGACGGAGCCCAAAAGAAAAAGTGGCTCCCAGGGACAGGTGAGGGGAGAAGAGCCACGTCACTCAGGGCCCAGGTGAGGGCCTTTATCCCAGGTCTTTATCCCAGGTACCCTGGGATGCATTGGAGGGTTTTAAGCAGAGAAGTGAATGAATTAGACTTGTGTTTTTAAAAGCACACTGGGAAGCAGTGTTATAGAGCATTGGCAGCAGATCAGTTAGGAACCTGTGGTTCCCCGTCTCTCCTTCAGTCTCTTATGCATTTCATTGGAATGACTGTGGGTTTGTTTTGTTTTGTTTATGCAATATTATCCTGTATTCCTGATCTCCAAGGGATCAGGCTGGATTCTTCCTTCTTTATTCCTGACTCTGAGGAAATTCAGGTGTCTAGACCCTGGAAAGACTGAGATAAAAAAAAAAAAAAACCTGGTCCACAGACACAGAATCCTCAGTCTGCTGGCCGATGTTGTCTTTGATTCTCTTACTAAAGCTAAGTGGATAAGATAGTCCCTATCTTCAAGAAATTCACATGATTGGGAAGAGATAAATATTAAGCGCCACTGGGACCAGCAATGATATTGTAAATCCTAAGTGTCACGGGAAAACCGAGAGCAGAGACCTGATCTACTAGATGTGGGGAATCAGGGGAAGCTCCATCTACAGGCCTAAAAATTGTGACTGGACTTCATCATTTGGTTGCAGATTTTTTAAGAAAAAGCCAGGCACAGTGGCACACGTCTGCAATTCCAGCAACTTGAGAGGCTGAGACAGGAGAATCGCAAGATCTAGGCCAGATTTGGCAACCTCGCAAGACCCTGTCTCAAAATAAAAAGAAAGCCGGGCGTGGTGGCGCACGCTTGTAATCCCAGTACTTGGGAGGCAGAGACCGGAGGATTCAGGTTTGCAGCCAGCCTCAGCTACTTAGTGAGGCCCTCTGCAACTTAGTGAGACCCTGTTTCATAATAAAGAATAAAAAATAGGGCTGGGGGTATAGTTCAGAGGTAAAATGCCCCTGGGTTCAATCCCCAGTACCGCAATAAATAAATAAATAAAAGAAAAAGATAAAAAAGGTTGGGGATGTAGCTCAGTGGTATAGCGCCCCTGGGCTCAATCCCTATATCACAATAAATAAGTAAATAAGTAAATAAATTAATTAATAAATAAATAAATCTTAAGGACATTAGAGATTATGTTATGCAGATTCTTGCCAGTTAACATGGATGTATAGGTTGTACTATGTGTGTGTATAAATAATTTGTGCCATTAGCTTATCTACTCTCTTACAACTGTTCTTGGATTTGCTAGAACCAAAAAAGGAAGCGCTACCCTCCAGGCTGAATGGGAGTCAGCAAGTTTCCATAATGTTTATTTAAAGGTGAAAACTTGAGGTTAGGAAAAAATTGAGTAAGCCAGACACATTTGCTCCTCCTTTTAAAAAGTGGAAATGACAAGCTCTTGAGACTTTCATACGCAGCCAAACATGATGTATTTGTGTTTTTGTTGTTACTGTACAAGACAAATTGGGCGAGCATTCTGATGTTAAAATTACCTCACTTTTCCCCAACTTATTTATGCACTGCTATATTTAGGCTCAAAATTAATTTCCCCCTCTTTCCCTCCTTACAACTTTACATAAAACAGGCTCAGATGACATCAATCCTACAAATAAAGCACCATGATTAGAAGTCATTTCCTTGGTGAAAATTGCCTTCCTTGACATCAGAATCATTCCTTTTTATGATGGTTCTAAATCTAGATTCAAAACTCTCCAGGTTCGAATTAAGATTTCATTTTGTAGCTATTTTGCTCTTGGATAATTGACACAAAATCTTGTGGCATTCAAAAATTAACTTTCATACAGAGATCATTTATTTCTGGGTGTGATTGAAGAAAGGACTCTGTGCTGTAATACCTGGGGAGGAAGAAGACTTCCAATGCTCTGTACAGTAAACTGATCCCCAAAAAGTTGCTTTTTTTTGTACTGGGGCTGGAACCCAGGAGCATTTTACTTCTGAGCTACACACCCAGCCCTTTTTATTTTGAAACAAGGTCTCACTAGGTTGATGAAAGTCTCACTACATTGCTAAAGTAATCTTCCAACCTGCAATCCTCCTGTCCCAGCCATCCAAGTACTGGGATTACAGGTGTGCACCACCATGCCTGGTTCCAAAAATGTTTCCTTAACATAGAAATTGTACCCATGTTCCCCTGAGCAACAGTGAAGTACAACTTTGGAATGACAAAGCCATCCAGAAGTCAGTCAAACAAGGTTGGTATCATCATGCTGACTAATTTGCTTCCAGATCATTGATCTGATATCTCAGACACAAGCCCAAACATCTGCCAAACTGCTTTTTCCCTCCAAGTGACAAAAATAAAAGAAAATAAAATGACACTTGTCATTAGCCTGCTTTTTTTTTTTTTTTTTTTGCGGTACCAGGGATTGAACCCAGGGGCATTCTACCTCTGTGCTACACCCCCGGCCCTATTTTTTTTCCTTTATTTTGAAACCAGGTATCACGAAGTTGCAGAGGGCCTAAGTAGAGAGAGAGAGAGAGACAGGGAGAGAGAGAGAGAGAGAAAGCTGAGGCTGGCCGCGAACCGGGATCCTCTGGTCTCCGCCTCCCAAAGTACTGGGATTACAAGCGTGCGCCACCGCGCCCGGCATCAGCCTGCTTTTTACCCTGATCTATATAGTCCTTAGCAACCAGAGTATCTAAAATGATTGTCATGACTTTGAAGAAACCAGATCTCTAATCTTTTCCAGAAAGATATATCAATCCTTTGATGATTTAAAAAAGAATTTAAAACCCAATATTGAGAAGCAAAAGATATATTTTACTAAAAACTCCCAGAGCCAGATAGTTGACAGCACGTGCAATTAATAAGGGTAATAAGACCTAGTGACTACTGCGTGGAATGTGTGAGGACTTCTAAATATATTACATTATTGCATGTAATTCTCACAACTATAAATGGTTATATGAAGGACCTATGTTTTGTTTTGATGTTAAATGTGTTATAGTTTCCCTACACCAAAAGCTCAAAATGATTAATAGTGAGATAGAGTGCTTAGTACAGTGTATGTCATATAGGGCACATCTGATGTATTCATTTATTCAAAAAGTCTTCATACTATGATATATAACAGTATTGCATGAATAAAAGTATATAAAAAGTATTCATGAGTGAATGACTCAAAGGTTCTTTCTGCAGATATTTCTTCTGATATGACTATTTAGTTGTCTTTAAAGCAAAGAGTAAATTTTGAGAAATACCAACTAAGAAGAAAGTTCTCTTCCCTTGCTCTTAATTTGACTAACACATTATTCCCAAAGTAAGGCATGGAGGCAGCTGCAACAGAGTGGAAAGAAACAGAAGCACCAGCCTTGAATCCCACATCTACCTCCTACTCGGGAGCCCGAGCAGCAGCTGGGAGTTGGGTACAAGAGAGTGGGATGAGAATCCCTCCTCCAAAAGAGCTAGATGGAGTGCTAGAGGCACATCCGGAGAGAAGAGGTGGGGGCAGAGCTGCAGTGCGCAGATGTGCGTGTCAGTGTATGGCTGTTAGGAATGTGACTCGGGGCCTTCAGGTGTTAGGAGCTCACCAGATGCACCCAGTCCAACCTGGGAGGCCGAGGCTGCCTGGGTATTCCCTGAGCTAGAAAGATTCGATTCAGTGTCTCTCTGAGCCTGGGCATCTAAACCAGTGAAGTCAACCTCCCTAGCTTGATAGCAAAGCACACGCAGGATCTTGCCAAAATGGTGTTGTAGGTTAAATAGTGTGCCCCCCAAATTCATGTCCACTTGGAGTCTTAGGGCATGATCCTATTTGGAAATCAGGTATTTAAAGATTATAGTTAAGATGAGCTCGTGCTGGATGGGGGAGTGGGCCCTAAGACCAAGATGACTGTGTACTTATAAGAAGAGGACCCACAAAGACACATGGACACACAGGGCAGAAGGCCGTGTAAAGACAGAGCTGGAGACTGGAGTGATGTAGCTACAAGCCTTGGAGTGCCAAGGATGGCAGGGCGCCCCCAGAGCTGGGAAGAGGCCAGGAAGGATTCACCCCTGGAGCCTCAGTGGTAGAAGGCCCTGGCCAACTCCTTGATATTGGGCTTCCAGCCTCCCAAAACTGTAGAAGAACAAATATCTGTTTTTTAAGTCACCCACTTTATAATACTTTGTTACAGTTGTCCTCAGAAATTGATCCAAGTGGTAAAATTTGAAGTCCATAGCTTGACACCAAAGAACTCTCAGGATCTAGCTCTAATTCATCTTACTACTCATGGCTCCTTGGTGTGCGTTCTCCATCACGAACCGCCTGTGTATGGGTTCAGAGGGTGTCTAGCACTTTCTCAGGGGTAGTACTTGGTTGTCACTGTCCCCACCACCTGGAGTACCCATCTTCAATCACCCACCATTCTTGTACAAGCCCTTTCCTCCTTCCCAGCTCAGTTCAGAAAGCACCCCCTCGGGAAACCTCACAGCACTTTCTTCCTATTTCATGTTCCCTATTTTCTACTTTGAGTTAGTTATTTGTATCCATAGCTTAATCTCCTTAACTAGCCTCAAATACCTGGGGAGAGTGATCAAGTCTTGGACAGTCTCGTACTGGCCACAGAACCTGGGCTCAGCGCCAGAGATGAAGTGGTTACCTAGTAAATGCCCACTAAGTTGATCGCTGCTTATACTGTTGTCTTGCCTGTCCTACTGAGAATGAAGAAATAACCATCATCGAATGCTTCATATATGTATGTGAGTTTAAGAAAGAAGAATGACAAAAGCGGAGAGAGCAGACCATTACACTCCAGAGTCTAAGTGGAGATGTAGGTATATAATGTGTGTGTGTTTAAATTGATAGCAAAATATATTTAAAAATATGCACTTAAAGGTCACAAATAAATCTATTTATTATTAATGACAGCACTGATTGTCTGAAAATCTCAAGGGAATAAGAGGAATGAGGTGAAAAGAGGGCTTGAAGACAGTCATTTCAGACGTGTGCTGGAGTGGGCGTGCAGAGAGACCGGGAGACTGGTTTCCCTCCTGCAGTGGAAATGGGTTCATATTTTCCACTCATGAAATTCGGTGTTTCATGGCCCTCATCATCCCTACTGTGCTAAGAGCAGAGGCGTGAGATTATGGGGAGGCCTGCTGCCTGCTTCCCTCCTCTCGCAGGGCCTCCCTGGGAGCCACGGCAGGGACCACGTCCCTCCTCCACCCAGCACACACTTGCCAGCACGGGCTGCTCTGCCACCTTCCTGCTTCCAGGGGAGAGAAACACCAAAGCAAAGCGATGTTCTGATGTAAGGTAGGTGGGACTCCCCACGTCTTCAGCAAATGAATTAGCTCCCTTTGCCTGGTTTTTGTGATTTGGATACAACACCTTGCACGACTGTGCAGGACTGATTTCATTTGGGGAATGACTAGTTATTGCCTCGTGTGCTGTCCAAGTCCCCAGGGCTCTCTTCCTCAGGAGTGTCTCATGCCCTTGAGAAGCCGTGTCCTGCAGCGCCAGTTGCTCAGGCTTCCATAGTTACGGGGACAACCAGAGCCCCATAACGAGGAACCTTTAGACTGCTGCTGGGGAGAACCCCAGGCAGGGCAGAGCTGTAACAGTCCCTGCAGTTGCTCACATTCTACAGCTCCAAAAACCAGCAAAAGGCTGCCTTTGAAAGGACCTGGGGCAGCTGACCTCGCTGACGGTGGGAGGTGGAAGGTGGAAGGCTCTGAAGGAGGTGACAGATCCCCCAGTGCTTCCCTCAAGGGACGTTTGTCCAGAGAGGACATAGAGGTCACAAAGGCCAAGCATAAATGGAAACACAGATGATTTAAATGAGATAACCTAAAATATATATCTAATTCAATTAAGTAAATCAAATCCCCTGCACTTTCATCCTAAGATTCTATAGCCATTAAATCTAATTACTGCCCCCTGAGGCTTTAGCTCTAAATGGATGTTAACAGAGATCACACTGAAGTCCTGCTCCCTGCCCACCTCCAAAAGCCTCCACGGTAAAGGTGCGGTTATTAAGCGACTGCCGCTGCCACGTGGAAGAGTCTCTGTTTCCACGACAAGACAAGGGAGGACACTGGCCAAGGACACCATCCAGTTGAATGCATTTGCAAATTCTGAGGGTTTCTTCTGCTCTTTTTGCCCTCCTGCTGCCCCTCATCCTTCCGAAAACTTTTTATATGTGAGCGTCTCAGGCTTAAGGGGTCAGCGACTCACTCTTGTAAATTCTTTACATTTACTTCCCGCCATCAGAACCTACCAATCCAACTCCCCAAGCTCATCATGGACACTTGAAAGGAGCACCCGCAGATACCGGGCAACAAAGGGCACCTGACCGCCCTCTCTCAGCTGAGTGCACGGGTGTGCAGTGAACGGCCCCCACCTAATGAACCTGACGGAACCGTTATCCAAGGCTGTCACTGTCCTCGAAAGCCAAATCAGTCTCATCCTTGCCTGCTCTCATTCTCCTGAAAGTTGTTAACCTTGCTTATTAAAGGACATAAACAAAGGTGGCCAGATGGAGGTCTCACGGCCTTGACTGCTTCTGGGAACATAGATTTGTTCCAAACTTAAAGTCCCCTGAATCACTGAAATGTAACTGAATTGCATGAGTATCACAGCTGATTTTGTTACATGTTGGATTTTATGCAAACTAGATTCTTTATAGCTTGTGTGTGTGTTGGGGGGAGGGGTATGGGGGATTGAACCCAGGCGCATTCTACCTCGAGCTACACCCCCTGTTCTATTTTATTTTTATTTTGAAACAGGGTCTCACTAGGTTGAGGAGTCTCACCACTTGCTGAGGCTGTCCTCAAACCCGTGATCCTCCTGTCTCAGCCTCCCAAGTACTGGGATTACAGGTATGCTCCAATGCGCCTAGCTCCCTACAGCTTTGAAATTGGAAATTTCATGAAAAATTGAGAAAACAAACTTTCTCTATGCAGTCGTACTTATAAACAGTATAAAATGCAAATTGGGGGATTATCATTACTGCTTCACCCACTGTATGATGGAAACTCTTCTCTCCTGTCTTTTGGGGGAGCTGAATTCTAGAGTTCTACTTGTGTCACTTAAATTGTGAAATGTAGTCAAATTCCCAGACAAATCTCAAGCCAAGAATAATTCCTGCAAAAGTTATTCAACTGTCAAATCAGTTTTGGTGTTTGATGGTGGTGGTGGTTGATTTTAATAGAATTGACTTTTCTAAGGGTTTTATCATAAAACTAGAGGTGGTCCTCAACTTTGGCTAGTTAAAATCACCTTGGCTAGCCAAGTGTGATGGTGCATGCTTGTAATCTCAGTACTTGGGAGGCTGAGACAGGGGGATCACAGGTTCAAGGAGAGCCTCGGCAAGTAGTGAGATTCTCATCAACCTAGTGAGAACCTGTTTCAAAAATAAAAAAATAAAATAAAATAGGGCTGGGAGTGTAACTCAGAGGTAGAATGCCCCTGGGTTAAATCCCCAGTAACACATACACACACACACACACACACACACACACACACACACACACACCACTGCAGCTCTTCAAAAAATATGATGCTCAGACCCCACCCTAGGCCAGTTAAACCAAACTCTCTTTAGAGGTGGAGGCTGTGTCAGAATTTCTCAGAGCTCCCCAGATGACTATAATACTCAGCCAGAATTGAAAACTCTCAGCCTGAAATGTGAATTTAAGAGGGGTTATATGATAATATGTGAAAAACAAAACAAAAGCCTAATTAACTGAACTGACCTCTAGCCCAGGAATTTCAGATAAATTCCTAGATCAGTTCCCCAAGTTGACATTTTGGGGGACAAAAAGAGAGCCAAAGCATTTTGTATGTGCAGGTCATACAATGGCGGGGCCAGTTCTTTGAGAGAAGCAAGGCCTGTGAAGAAGAGAACATTCCTGTACCCAGCGTCCTCCTTCCAGTGTCCACAGAGCTTAGTGGGTCTACAGGAATGCAGACACTGGAGAACCAGCCAAGGCCTTCGCCTGGTCTGGGAGGGCCCTGGCAGGTTACACTAGCTAATGAGGGCCTCACCTGCTGCCCAGAAAGGACTAAATCGCACCCACAGAACTTAGCTGAGGTGTTACTGCCATTTCATATTTCCAGAGAACTCCTTTTAAAATTAATCTTACTAATCACCAGAGCTATAAAGATTGATTTTGAGAAGTGATAAGATAACTGAAGGTTTAAGGAACATGAGTGACTATATAATGGAATTTTATTATAATGGAATCCATCCTTCCTTCTTTTCTTTTCTTTTCTTTTCTTTTCTTTTCTTTTCTTTTCTTTTCTTTTCTTTCTTTTCTTTTCTTTTCTTTTCTTTTCTTTTCTTTTCTTTCTTTTCTTGTCTTTTCTTTTCTTTTCTTTTCTTTTCTTTTCTTTTCTTTTTCCTTCTTTCTTTCTTTTGACAGGGTCTATGTTGCCCAGGCTGGCCTCAAACTTGGGATCCTCCTGCCTCAGCCTCCCAAGTAATTGGGATTTACAGGCCTGTTCCACCATACCTGGCTTATTTTCTTTTTTTTTTAATTTGGTGTGTGTGTATGTGTGTGTGTGTGTGTGTGTGTGTGCACGCGCGTGTGTGCACGCACTACTAGGGATTAAACCCAGGGGCATTCTACCTCTGAGCTACACCCCCAGCCCTTTTTATTTTTTGTTTTGAAATAGGGTCTTGCTAGGTTGCTGAGAGTCTCACTAAGTTACTGAGGCTACCCAAACCTCTTATCCTCCTGTCTCAGCCTTCCAAGTGCTGGGATTATAGATGTGTGCCACCATACCTGGCTAATAGCATTTTCTTGAATAAAAACTTTGTTGTGTGGTGCTCCCAGATGGGGAATGGGCCCTATTTAGCCCAAGGTCCAAGAAATGTGGCTCTGTAACTCCAGGGTGCAGCAGAATCATCTGTAGGGTTTGAACCTGCATTTTAACGATAGCACCAGGAACCACTGATGTAGTAGATGGTCCTAGACCCCTGTTAGGGAAGCCCATGTAGGTATGTTGGGCATTTTGAGCATAAGAACACTGACTACAGTATCAGTTATTTCTGAAAATAGTCTCCTGAAAATGAACAGGATTTTTTTAGTTAGGATTTATTATTGATTTTAACTGCATGACTATATTTCTAACCATCATAGCCTAGATTAAGTCTCAGAGGAAACAGAAAGAAAGCCACTATCATTAATTGAGGGTGCCTGCAAGGTTCTTCCCCCAGGACTGCAAGCTCCTTGCCTTGTGACCCAACTCCCACCAGTCCCTGATCCAGGATTCCATCTGTCACTTTGGTTGTTTGATAAGAAGTTGTCACAATATGTGGTATCCTTAGAATTTCAATTTTTAACTGCTTTATTAGCCTACGCATGAGTGAAACACATTGTTTGGACATCTTCTAATTTGCATTTTGAAAAGACATTTCTAGTCCTGCACCTGAAGACCCAGCTACTCAGGAGGGACCTGCCGTCCTGATCCTACACAGATGGTGATGAAACAGCTTCAGGAGAAAGCTACCTATCACAAATTTAAATTAAAAATTAATTTTAAAAAAATAAATAAATAAACCATCCTCCCTCTGACTGTCCTTAAGGGTTAGGCTGAGGCAGGATCACTGAGCCCAGATGTTCAAGGCAACATAGCAAGACCCTATCTCAGAAAACAAAAAGAAAGAAAGAAAGAAAGAAAGAAAGAAAGAAAGAAGAAAGAGAGAGAGAAAGAAAGAGAATGAAAGAGAGAGAGAATAAAAGAGAAAGTTAGAGCTCACATTCATATATAATCCATTTTAACTTGATGAGGTTGGCTTTCTAAAAAATTATTATCATGGTTGACTTCAAATGTTGGTTTTGTGGGAAAAAGAGCAGTGCATTTTGGGACAGCACTAATATGAATATCAGCGTATCGACCATCAAGTAAAGAGATTTGACTACATGCTTTGCCTGGCATCTGAAAGGACTCCATAGACCAGGGGACAATAGATCCAGTCCTGATCATAGGAAGAGTCAGAGAGGTGGGAGAAAGCTAACAGTGGTGATGAGAATGGCCACACAGGAAAGAGACAGAGCAGGACACCAGGAACGCTCCAGAAACAAGGAATGAAGAGGGAATAGAATGGAGTCCATAACAGCCCCCACATGTCCCTGGCAGGACAGGAGGAAGCCTGCATCCCTCAGCACATCCTTGACCAAATGGTCTGAGAAGAACTGGTTTGTGGAGATAGAGAGGAAGGAGAGAGAGAAGAATGATAGATAAAATTAAAAAAAAAAAGGCTTCTGGAGGAGATAACTAAATTTATTGAGCTTTTATGACACTAACAGTCATATGATACAGGAACTTGAGATAAGGCACAAAAAAGTAAAGTCATGTGCCCAAAGTCCTACTGAGCTGAAATTCTAATAAGGCAGGCAATCTGACTTCAGAGACAGGGTACGTAACCACTGTGCCTTAGGACTGAAGCTCACAAGAGAGGAATACATATTTTACATGCATTTTTATTGTACCCCTGCAATCAGATTCATAATCATACTGAAGACACTAATAAGTGAAGAGGATTTAAAGATAGAGACAGGCTACTTTTTTTTTTTTTTGGCAGTACCGGGGATTGAACCCAGAGGCATTCTACCTCCGGGCTACAACCCCAGCCCTATTTTTTATTCTTTATTTTGAAACAGGGTCTCACTAAGTTGCTAAGGGTCTCACTAAGTTGCTGAGGCTGGCCTCAAACCTGTGATCCTCCTGTATCAGCCTCTCAAATAGTAGGATTACAGGCATATACCACTGCACTAGGCCTTTTTGTTGTTGTCATTTTTTAATGTGCAGATTAAGAAGCTATTCACTAAACAAAATCTGGAAGCTATTCACTAAACAAAACAAAGCGAAATAAAACAAAAAGGCTGCTTACCACATCCCAATAATTCAAAATGAGGGAACAGACATCAAATCATAAAGTGAAGCCAGGCGCAATGGTGCACGCCTGTTATCCCAGTACTTCAGAGGCTGAGACAGAAGGATTGCTAGTTCGAGGCCAGTGCATGGTAACTTAGTGAGACACTGTTTCAAAATAAAAAATAAAAATAGTACTGGGGGTATAGCTAGAGTGACCCTGGGTTCAATCTCCAGTACCCACGTCCCTCAAAGAACCCTTGAAGCGATGATGCTCTGTTCCCGCAGCCATCACAAGAGAGTTACAACTAGCCCTGATCTCCCTGTCTGAGTGATCTCTATGTCTGCAACAACTACATGCCAACAGACCTTGTTTTCTCACTCTCAATCAGTTTGTCTATGGGGTTCATTTATGTGATTCTTTTCCTTAACAGCTTATTATTGAAATTTTCAAACATATACCAAAGATAAAAGAGTTTCCCAACAAACCTCTGGTATACTCAGCACCTTGGCTGACTGTGCTGATTAATCCAGCATGCACTTTAAGGACAGCATTCTTGATTGATCTTCAGCTCCATCTCTGAGTCATCTCACAGCGCCCAGCGTGATGTTTGATATTAGTTGAGTCACTTGGATGGATGCTGATAATTCACTACGCCTTAGGCAGGGAAGAGCGATGAGCAACTGATCGAGTGCAGAATCCAAAGAAGCAAAACAAAGAATCCTTTGTATGGTGTGCATGTCACTACTGGTAAATTCTCTGTGTATACCTGTGATCAACAATCACCTCATGCCAAAATTTTTAAAGATATCAAGATTATAACATTTACACGGCAAGCTAATATTTTTAGAACTTTTTTTCTCCATTAATTTCACTCTTTCTCTTGCTTTTCAATCATTCTTTATATGGGAATGAAATGAATTCATGTGATGCACTGAGAGATGTTTCCTTTCACATACACTGGCCAAGGAATCCCTTCTTGAACTTCTTTTCCAGCAATCCTCCCCACCCCTCGTGGCAGCCATTTGAACAAGGAAGCCACATTTATCGACATCTCAACCTTTTCTCTTTAGAAAACCAACATCGTCAGCCTCGCTGCAATACTGGACATATTGCAAGGATGATGCTCACCAGGATCCACAGCTGTGAGAGCCATCGCCTGTCAGTGTGATTACTGGCCAGGTGTAGCTAAGAATTGTTGTGGGTTGAATTGCATGCCCCCCAAAATATGTGTTGAGGTCCTAACTCCCAGTACCTCAGAATGTGACTTTATTTAGAAATAGGTTCTTTGTAGATTTAAACAAGTTAACATGAGGTCATTACTGTGGAATTTAATCCAATATGACTGATGTCCTTATAAAGAGGGAAATTTGGGCACAAAGACAGCCGTGCTCATGGGGAGAATGCCACCTGAAGGTAAAGGCAGAGCTCAAGGCGATGCACCAGCAAACTGGCACAGCCAGAGAAAGGCAGGAAGCAGATTCTCCTCCACTTCAGAAGAACCCAACCCAGAAGACACCTTGATCTTGAATTTCCAGAACAGAGAGGCAATAACTTTCTGGTTAAGCTACCAGGTTTGGAGTCCTTTGCTACATCAGCCACAGTAAACGAATACAAGGATGTTGGCAGGAACTTGGTGACCACTGCCTTTGAGGACATCATGTATAGGCTAGAAGCAGTGGCGAGAAAGAACTGATTAGAGGAAACCTCATTGTGCAAACGTCCTTCTGACTGATAAGCCAGTGTTCTGAGGATCGTCTTTAAAAGGTAAATGCTAAAAATACATTTTAAAGTTAGTATTGGAGACCATGTCTGGTAAGAACTGTTGTATTACCTCTTCAGCATGCCAATGTGCCTTACTTCTATTTTATCTAAAATGTGAGTGTGCAAGGTTTTCTCATAAGGATAAAAGAGTAAGTGCCACGGAATACAGATATGTAGTGGGTGAGATCTGGGTAAGATATTCTGCATTTTTCCAATGTAGCAATATTGCTGTTTCTTTTATTCTCTCTCTCTCTCTCTCTCTCTCTCTCTCTCTCTCTCTTCCTCTTTTATTTTTTCCCAGTATACACATAGTTTTTTTTGTTTTGTTTTTTGGTATTGGGAATTGAACCCAGGGGAATTCTACCTTCAAGATATACCCCCCAGCCCTTTTTATTTTTTATATTAAAGCAGGGTCTCACTAAGTTGCTGGTGGTCTTGCTAAGTTGCTGAGGCTGGCCTCGAACCTGTGACCTACCTGTCTCAGCCTCCCAAGTACTGGGATTACATGCATGAGCCACCACACTCAGCTCTAAAGGGAGCAATTCTAATGGCCAATTCTTCAGAACCAGAAGGCCTAATAGCCTTTAATTACTGCCAACTCTTACAGAGAAATCACAGTATCTCTAGAATGGCCCAGATCTTTCAAAGTCTTTCTTCATTCATTTAGCCAAAACTGTAATTGCCATTCGGTCTCCCTTCTCTTGATTCCTGGGTGTCCCAGCCCACAAATACTGGAATTTCACTCACTGTCATCCAGCTTGTGAAATACAAAGTGGCTCTATTTCCATGGAATACCCTAAGATGACCAGATGTTGACTGCAGAGAGCCAGTAATGGAGCAGGTCACTGGAGGAGCTGATGTCCTGACAGCCATCACAAAGAGGACATGCCCTGGGGCAGTCAGGGCCTCTGATCCCTAAGGCGACATCTCACACACACACACAGGGAGACTCTACCCTCAAGCCCTTCATTCTGCTGGTTACAGAAACTGGGTCAGAACTCACTGAGCTTCTGTTCACTTGTCTACACCAGTGAAGGGCATTTCAGCAGTTATTTCCCTTTATGTCTGTGGATATAAAATTATATCCCAGCCGGGCGTGGTGGCGCATGCTTGTAATCCCAGTACTTGGGAGGCTGAGACAGGAGGATCCAGGTTCGCGGCCAGCCTCAGCTACTTAGTGAGGCCCTCTGCAACTTAGCGAGACCCTGTTTCAAATAAAGAATTAAAAATAGGGCTGGGGGTGTAGCTCAGAGGTAAAATGCCCCTGGGTTCAATCCCCAGTACCGCAAAAATATAAAAAAATAAAAATAAATAAAAAATAAAATTATATTCTATTTGTATGTGCATGGGTATGCACACATAGTCTATCTCTGAAATAAAAACAAGCTCAACATTTTGCTTTTGATTAGCATGTGATTGTTATCAATAGATCAATATATATTGATTAAGCCATGAATCCAGCACAGGGCTAGCCATGGTGGGGGATATAAAAAAGAAGAAGGAATCATCTCTGCCCCAAAAGAGTCTTCACACTAAGTGAACAGACAAAACGAAGGCTCTTGTCATCCTCAGTGTGAAATGATTGCCAAAACCTATGGTAAGCACTGAATAGAAGCATTTAGCTCCGTGTATAATGGGAGCCAAAAGAAAGAAGTTGGCTTGACTTCAACAGTCAGTACAAGTTTTATCAAGGACATCAGATGTCAACTGACTTAAAAAGGATAACTATGAAGATAGATTGTCGAGGTCTGAATATTACATTGTGCAGAACACAGTAACAAGGATAGAGAAGTGAGACTGGGCGCAATCTGTGTTGGGGGAATTACAATGTGTCTGATATGAGAAGCGTCAGATCTGGATGGTGGTGACAGGGAACAGGTGCCTCGTGGATGGGTGTGTTTTTCTCTCTTTCTCTCATCCTTTATGTTTTTCTTTTCCTTCAACAAATATTGACTGAAGGACTGTTAGGTGTCTGATTTTGTTCTAGGTACTGGGTATAGGTGATAACATCTAGTGTCGAGCAGACTGTATTCTAAGACAAGTAGACCAACAATAGAAAATGTATAATGTCAGAGAGTGATAAATACTATGGAGAAAAAGTAATCAGGGTAAGGTGATGGAGATAAAGTCTATTCTTTGGTAAATAGGAGAGTGAAAGATGGCACCTCTGAAGAAGAGATATTCCTAAGACATTTGGATAAAATGAGGAGTGATATGTTCATGAATCTGGAGGAAGAGTACATCAGTCAGAGGAAGTAGTAAGGACAAAGAACCTAATATAGAAAATAACTCTTCTGTGTTTAAGGAACAATACATTTGGTGTGACTACAGTTGAGTGAGCAGGGCGGAAGGGGTGGAAGATGAAGACAGAGAAACTGACAGGGGCCAGATCATTCAGGGCCCAGTGGGCCATGGCAAGGAGTTTGGAACTTATTCTGAGTTTGCTAAGACACCATTGGAAGGTTTTATTTGTGTTGCAGTTTTAAAAGATTGTCTGGCTGCTTATGTAAATAATTTATTGCAAGTAACAAAAGATCCAGTTGGAGGTTATTGCAATAATCCAAACTAAGAGATGATGGATTCTTATACTAGTGTGGTAGGATATGGGTGGTTGACCGAAGTCAAGATAAATTTTGAAAGTGGGGACAACAAGACTTGCAGGTAAGTTGGATGCAGAGAATGATGAGGCAAAGCCAGAAGTCATTTAAATTTGGGATTAAGCAACTATGTGATAAAAGTGACATTTACTGAGATGGGGGAGCCCTAAGGAGGAGCAGGTCCAAGATGGTAGAATTAGAATTTATTTGGGGAAGAGTGGGAGATGAGGTACCAAATAGATGTTATACAGAGAGTTAGAGAGCAAACCTGGAGCTCAGGGAGAAGTCAAGTCTGAAGCTATACATTAAAAATCAGGAGTATATATGTAATGCAGACCCCTTCACCCGCCCTCTCATGCCTGACCCATTGCAATCCTGATGGGAACGTTCTTCCCACAGACTGTAATGGCCTTGATGGGACAAGAATGTTTCTTGTTTCCTGACCTTCTAGTGTTCTCATAATCACACCTGCTTCCCCTCACCACCCCCCATCCCTGCATAACCATTAGTTAAACTTGTCCCAGGATTTTCCTATAAAGCTTACACTTACCCAATCGTGGGTGGGCTGAGGTTCTCTTCAGACCCCATCCCCATCCTCATCCCTGCGTCGCTTAATAAGATCCTTCTGGCTTGGACTCTCTGACTCTGCCTGTACCATCTCTCTCCCAGAACCTGAAAGTATAAATATCACTTAAAGCCACTAGGATATAGGAATAAACTTAGCAATGAGCTTAGAAACAAAAGAAAATTAGCCAGGTGTGGTGGAACATGCCTGTAATCCCAGTACTTGGGAAGCTGAGCCAGGAGGATCACAGGTTCAAGGTTAGCCTCTGCAATTTAACAAGACCCTCAGCAACTTAATGAGAGCCTGTTTCAAAATAATAATTAAAAGAGCTTGGGGTGTAGTTTGGAGGTAGAATGCTCCTGGGTTCAGAAGGAAGGAAGGAAGGGAGAGAGAGAAGAAGGAAGGGAGGGAGATATAAAACAGCTGCCTTATGAAGTATAAGGGTAGAAATTTAAGGACAAATTTAGAAAATTTATTCTGTCAAATTATTAGGAAATCCATTCTAGACAGTACTAAGAGTCCACTTGATATTCATGGTCATGATTTTCTGTGACTGCAGTCAGCATGGTGGAGACTTTTCTCCCACAACCTCCTGCTCCTCAGCTGGGGAAGAAGAGTAGGTGGGGAGTTGGGGTCAACCTGGGGTGAGGCTTTCAAGGTGAGTCTATGGGAGAGGAAGGAGGGAGGGATCTTACCATGGATAGAGAAGCGAGATGAGGGGTGGCAAGAAGAGTTCCATTGGCATTGAATTATTTGACTAGGGCCACTAACAGGAAAGTCTGAAGGGCAGAGGTAGCTGTCAGGTCAGATGGAGATTCTTGAAGTCAAGGTTTCTGAGTTGGTGCAGTCATACTTAATGAAAAGGTCTTGATCACAGAATGGGTAGTCGATGGGGGGAGAAGACAGGCTACCTCCAAAGAGACTAGAACCAAGCCCCAAACTTTCAAGTCTTCTCCTTCCTAGATCTTCCAAGCTTTTTATTTTCTGCTGCTTCTGAGTTGCTGAACTTAGCCAACGTTAAAGTACATCCCCAGAATAGGAGTTACACCAAACTCATCCATTTGACCATAAACTATGTTACCCAAGTGTCAAGTCTATTCTGAGTAACTTACTTAATGATGTTGTTGTTGTTGTTGTTGTTGTTGTTGTTTTTCCGGTCAACTATATGAACTTATCTTATTTGGTTCTCACAGAATCCAGTAGAATAGACAAATATGGAGACTGGGGCAAGGGAATGAAGTCACTGGCTTGAATTCACATAGAATCACAAATGGATTTACCATGAAGTAATGAAATTTTAACTTTAGGCCTCCTCTGTTGCATAGGTTCCTTCTAAGATCCTGGAAAAGGAAGAGGCCCACCAGTGTGGTCACAAGCTCATACATAAGTTTCTATAAAATTTGTAAGATGGAAACACTTTAATCACACTTTCTGATTAAATCACAATTGGCAAATAATACTGTTTCATTCCACCCCACTTTCCTCTCCATCAGATTTCTCTTCATATTGGGTAGCTGTGGGAACTTTCAGTATCCAGCTAATGAAGGGTTCACTTGGGGTTGTGTGTTGTTTTATAGAATCCATTTATGTGGTCTAAAGTCACATATGTACATTGCTACATTATACATAAGGCTGGAGAACCTTCCTGTATAGGACTGGCTTTGAAGAATGTACATCTCACTGGGCGTGGTGGTACACCCCTGAAATCCCAGTACTTGGGAAGCTGAGACAAGAGGATTCAGGTTGGAGGCCAGCCTCAGCAACTTAGCATGACTCTCACAACTTAGCAAGACCCCATTTCAAAATGAAAAATAAAAAGAGCTGAGGATGTATCTTGAAGATAGAATTCCCTGGGTTCAATCCCCAGAACCAATTAAAAGAAGAAGAAGAAAAAAGAATGTACTTCTGAACCTCATTCTCACCCTCCCTGTGTCAACCCCTCTGGCTTCTACACCAAGACTACAGGGCTACAGTTTGCGCTACAGCATCTGGCACTGTAAGGATGGAAATATAGGTGGTGGGACAGGAGTGAGGTTCCACTGGATCGTCATTACATTCTCTATAGAAAATATTAAAAAATTACTATCTTTCGAAGAGCCAATTGAAGACTATGCAATGAAAAATTGGAAAGGAGGGATTGGAGGTGTAGCTCAGTGATAGAGCATTTGCCTAGCATGTACGAGCCCTGGGTTCGACCCCCGGCCCCACAAATTAAAAAAATAAAATAAAAAATAAAAAGGAAAGAAGCGTTATAGAAATGTGTCAGGCATTCGCTTAATAAAAATGTTGCCTTGTTTTCGTGGATTTTGTGATATACATGACATTTGCCAGCTTTTAAAAATCGGTAAACCTAAGCCGGGCATGGTGGCCCATGCCTCTGTAATCCTAGTACTTGGGAAGCTGAGGCAGGAGGATCGCAAGTTCATGGTCAACCTCAGCAACTTGGAGAGGCCTTCCTCAACTTCACAACTTAGTGAGACCCTGTTTCAAAGTAAAAAATAAAAAATAGGGTTGAGGGTGTAGCTCAGAGGTAGAACATCCTGGATTCAATCCCCAGTACCAAAAGGAAAAAAGAAAAGAAAATTAAACCTTATATTTCTTTTCTCATTTAAAATAGATATATACTTCCATACCTAATTGAGTATTCTTTTTCTTCAGGAAGACCTTCCCCGAGTTTTATAAGCCCTCGCGATACTTGTGAAAATCCCACGTGTTCTACCTCCTAGGCTGGTGAACCTCACAGCCTCTCAGATCTATCCAGTCTATTTATATGGTGTCAGAACCAGAAGGCACAGAGAAGAATCTGATCAGTGGTAGTTTCCACTGGGAGCAGGGCTTTTTTTTTTTCCTAGTGACTTATCTATGTTGAACATTTTGAAGTCATGAAAAAATTGAGAAATTCTCCCTTCTCCACCCCAAACCTCCACCCCAGTCGTTTTCCCTTCTCACACACGCCTCTTCATTTCCTGATTCTGGCCTGGACTTGAAGCAAAGGCACCTGAATCCAGCCAGGAAAGCTGTTATTACAACAGTTTTGGCTTAATAGGGGCAGGAAATACCAATAACCTTATGTGAGCTCTTCCCCAATGGGCAGCCAACTCCAGTTCATAAACTTGGCACGCACGCTTGGATAATTCAGGTGATGCTCAGATAAGATCTGGACATTTCCAAACACCTTTCCTCCTAATCTTTTGAGGCCACTGGGTAAGTATGGCTTCCCCAGAATGTAATGCTGAAATAAGGGACTATAGTAATGAATGTGTGTGTGTGTGTGTGTGTGTGTGTGTGTGTGTGTATACGTACGTACATGTGCATTAGTGCAAGCTTCTAAAGAAGAACATATAACATTTCTACTGGAATATTGTCCTAAATACTAACTTTATTTGTTTTTATTTTATTTTGAGATGAGATCTCACTACGTTGCCCAAGCTGGTCTTGAACTCCTGGTCTTACATGATTCTCCTGCTTCTACCTCCTGAGTAGTTAGGACCATAGGTGCACACCACCACACCTCACTAAATACTAACTCTAATTGTCAAACACACAGGGAAAAAAAATAAGATATTCAAGCCAGGCATGGTGGTGCATGCCTGTAATCCCAGTATTTGGGAGTTTGAAACAGAAGGAGCACAGGTTTGAGACCAGTCTCAGCAATTTAGTGGAACTCTCAGCAACCTAGTGAGACCCTGTTCCAAAACAAAAAATTAAAAAAAGGGATAGAGGTAGCTCAGAGGTAGAATGCCTCTGGGTTCAATCCCCAGTACCAATATATATATTCAACCCAAACAGAAGATTCAGGTCTTCTTTCTTGAGAAAAAGGATTACCAAATTTAATGTTTAACCTTTGCATAATCAGCCCTTGGTTCCCAAGTAAAACAAAATAGAGTTCCTTTCAGTGTGCATTATAAGAAAAAAGAAAGAAAGGAAGAGAATTACCCTTGCAGACTGCCTGATCCTCCCCCCAAGACTATCAGTCAATCTACCTTGCGAGGATACACATTTTTCTCTCAGTCAACCATGGTACTAACTATCTGAGTTATAAAGTTTGAAACAATCCTACTCTTCAGCATTACCTTAAATACCTGACTCAGGTGTTTATGGTCATCTCCCTCTCTTCTAACTTAAGCAATTTTGAAATCTTTATTGTTGTTTGCAGTAGTTGACACAATTGTTTTGTAGTCCTGTTTATTATGTTAGTGAAACAAACATTTTAGAATTGGAACTGGTCTTGTCGTGACCTGCCTGCTGAATCACCCTGGGTCTACCCACCCGTGGGTTCCCAGCACTGACAGCAGGCTGTTTTCCTGCATTAATTGAGGAATCTGTTTACACTGAATCAGATGCATGTCTGGGCTGGGCTGTTTGTACAACTTCAGAGGAGAGCACAAAGGCTAGGCCTGTGGGTAGTTAGCTTTCTCCCAGAAGTCTAAGTGGTAGTAGAGGGTGTAATGTGAGATTTTCAAAAGGACACCCTCCACTGGAGGCCGTAGTGTATTCTCTTTGTATGATTGGGTCTGGGCATAATTCCATGACTTCTACTTGTGTCGTTTCCAAATATTTTGGAGTCGAAGCCTCAATCACTGGGGATGATCACAAAACAGCAGAACTGTGCTGTTTGGGTGCTGTTGACTGAAGGTGGCCTCATCTGTTGTACATCTGCTCAGTCCTTCACACAGAATAAGAACTCAGGTCCATATCTATGAGTAGATGATTGACTGAATAAATGAATACGCACACTAAGGAATGAGCAGAAATAGGATAAGCAGCTAAACTTTACTGAGAATGAGGCCTTGCGAACTCCACAGGCTCACTTAGACAAGAGCCTGCTAATCCTAGCTTGTGATCAGCCCTTCCAAACAATGGAGGTCATGGGCAAAGACCGACATGCCTTTTCTTCACTGTATTATTGCTAAATTAATCTAACTCTTACTGACCATCAATTCTACTAAAGTCTCTTTTATCCACTTTATCGCTTACTGCCTGGGGCTGCTAAATCTCCACCCATCTGCCATTGACCTTTTAGCCTTTTGACTATTCATTCCAATCTCCTCCCAAATTAAAGGGACTAGGGAGTGGTTTTAAAACCAGATTTTCTCTTAATTAGAAATTTCAGGAAATGGAAGGTGGGTGGGGAGTGGTAAAGGGAAGAGGCTGAAAAGCAACTTGGATGTTGCTGTGGATTTGGGGTTGTCGTAGGGCAACTTCTCTCCAGACACCAGATTAATAGAATAGAAAAGGTGAAGTACAGACAAGTCATTTACCTTCTTTAAGTAAACCTAGTTTATCCATCGGTCAGGTTTACCTTAATCATAATCCCAATCCTACTAAACCTGGTGATGGGGGGAGGGAGGGCAAATGGAAACCAAGGGTAACTAATGGAGCTCACTGTATTACAAATGAAAGAACCACACTGAAGGGGTGGGGAGGGAAAGAACTTGTGTAGCTTTGGGAAAAGGAATTTTGTCTATACACTAAAAGATTAAAGATAAAAGAAATGCACCCAAATACTATATTCAAGTAAATTGGTGTCTCTCAGGGGTACGAGTCAGCAATTCTGAAATGATTTTATGTGTATACTAGGACTGAATGGAAAGTAAATCTATTGTCGATAATAAGAGCCAGGTTTTTCACTGTCAGGGAAAAGAGTACAAGTTAGGAAAGGGGGGCGGGGGAGGCTAGAGTGAATCCAATGGATAAAACACAAAGGTATCAGGATGAACTACTGAGTGTGTGTGTGTGTGTGTGTGTGTGTGTGTGTGTGTTGTATACACAGATGGGCTACTTTTAGAAGGGTGGATCTAGAGAACCTCCTCCCCTTTTTTGGAGGGCTTACCTAGAGTTCTCAGAAAGAAGGGAAATATCTTTTGTCAGGGTGTTTTAAAAAGTGGATAGCTGCTTCACACTGAGAAATGTTATGGAGAGGGGGCTGCAGAATCAAAGGGGAACCTCACAGAGGGGCAGGGAAGCTGGAAGATGCCAGTAACCGCAGAGAAGGACCCTGTTCCTGAGACAGCTCCATCCAGGAGCCAAGTTCTAGGTAGGACAAACTCCATCTACTGCATTCCAATTCATACAACAGTCAAGTTAGGAGTCTACTGCAGAATTTTAGGACACACTTCTGATCAGTAAAATGTGATAAAGCGAAAGACCTTCTGTTCAAAATTTGTGGAAAAGAGCAAACCTACTTTTAGGGACTCCTTTGAGCCATTTTTGATTCATAAGTGGTCGACATAAAAAGCACAGCTCTTCAGAAGCAGGTCTCAGAGCCATCCTCCCCACACAGGCGCTCAGGAAACGTACAGGAGACTAAGTCACTTTCTCCAGGGAACTTTCCCATCTATTAGTCACTTGCACGCTTAAAAGAGAGATTAGTCAAAGAGGCTGATGCTGCAGGGGTGAATCACTCCCCCTTCAGCGCAGGGAAGTCTCGGAGGGGTACTGACAAACAATTCACTCCTCCATCTACAAAGAAGGGTTTTTTATGCATGAGCTCAAGGAGGGAAGATGACTTCATATGAAACTGAGACCCGGATCTGAATGAGCAAGTGCTCAAAGACCTATGTTGAGGGAAGGTGTACTGGTGTCTGATCTTTGTATTGTACGCACTATTATTTCTCTGACAGAGGGTTCTCTTTTTTCAGTCTTACCACTGTGAAAAGCTCCAACTCTGTGGTCTTTTTTTCTTATAACTTCTCTCTTAATCTGATTGGCAGCTCCAAGAGACCACGAGGGTTAAAACCAGGCTTCAAAGCCAGCACAGTGGTACATGCCTATAATCCCAGTATTTGAGAGTCTGAGACAGGAGGATTTCAGGTTCGAGGCCAGCTTTGGCAACTTAGCGAGACCCTTAGCAATTTAGGTTTCAAAAATGTTAAGGGCTAGGGGTGTAGCTTGGAGGTAGAAATTCCCTAGGTTCAATCCCTAGTACAAATAAGATAAAATAATAAAATAAAATAAAATAAAATAAAATCAGACTTTGTTATGTTTGCTTCCTTTGCCCATCACGGTAAAGCTCTATGAGAGGATGACAATAGCAATACAGTGGAAATTCCACAGATATAATCAGACCTAAATTATAGGGTAAAAGCCTGGCCAGGAGCTCAAATGATTGTGCACAGCCCCATTTTGGGTCTCAAGGCTGTAGACCTAGAAAGAATATCACTATTTACAACGTTTTACTCTGTGGTACAGAATCTAGGAGTTCAGAATTTGAAATTCATTAGAGAATGTATTTCATCAGAAGAAATTAAAATGTATTGAATATGGGATAACTGCTACTAGGATTCATCCACCTAACAAATATTGATTGTTTATGATGTACAAACTCTGTCTAGTTGCTGGGAAATAGAGACAAACAAAGAGTGGGTCTGGCTCTCAACGAGCTTATGCCTGGGAAGAAGACAGATGAACAAAATGAACAAATGACCTGGTAGGACTTAGCCTGGGAGAAGGATGCAGATAGCATAAAGGAAAGAGCTCTTAACCCTGGGTGTCCAGAGTGGGAAAGAGAGGGAGCAGGAGAACGGACCCTGAGCTGGCCCTGAAGGGGAACAGTGGTCACCAGGCAGCCTTCAGGGGAGGGGCCATACAGTGCGGCCAGGGGGAGGGCTGGGCTAGCGAAGCAAAGAAAACAGCAGGTGCAAAGAAATAGAGGCATGAAATAGTATCTTGTCCTGTAACACTTGAAGTTGGTGTTCTTGCCAAGTTCAATGGCAAGGCAGCAGGAACAAGGAGGCACCTGGGGTAGAGGGAGCAGGTGTGGCTGCAGGGCCCTGGGCCACCAGGGCCACCTGTATTGTGCCCACTCTCACGCCCAACCTCCATCCAGCAGGCAGTGGGAGGTTAGGGAGGCGCTGGCAGAGGAAACATGGTCAGACCTGCGTTTGGCAGAGATGTCTCAGGGTGAAAACAACATGAGAGAAACTCGGGGGACAGTTTATACAGTCTGATTAGAAATGTTTCTCACCAGTCTTTTCCATCTTCTAAGTCATATTTAATAGCACTGGCCTGTCTGTTCTTCTAATCCTTCCCATGCGTGCCAATGGCTACCACTGCCTTTTATTCCCCAAACACAAGCAGCGGTGACACGGCGTAGACAGGGATGTTTTAGATTCCTATTACTCGCCACCCCCTTTTTACCTCCTCCTTCAGTTTACCTTACCTTACCTCCTCCCACATAGACATGTCCTCGAAGCAAAGATGCTGCACTTGCTCTGCAAGGGTAGCTCCCAGACCAGGCTCTGAGCCCCCGCTCGCCCCCACCTGTAGCTCGAAGTTCCTTCAACATACAGATCTTGGAGCATCCACTCCCTATCAGCCATGACTCTGAGACTCAAAGAGATCCTAGGTTTCCCGAAGAACTTAGAGGTCTCTACGAGTATAAGGCCCCATGGGAAACCTCTCATCAGCGCCCCGCTGGTCTGTGATGACTGCGAGAGGCCTCTGCAAGTGGGGCCTGGAGAGAAAGTCTCCATTCTGTCTCCACCAGATGGTTTGGCCTTTGGCTAAGTCCTCAGCTGAATTTCCCCCAAGTCTTTTCAGGCATGGGCTGCCACATAATCATATTCTATCTGGAAAGCTGAAAGCCTAGAACAGTTCCATAAAACACAGCGTTGAAGATCACCTGCGAAACCAGAATGAATTTCCTGTAGTATTTTCAGAGCATAAAACTAATAGCAGCTCATAAATAGCTTCCTTGGTTTTACACATTTTAAATAACTTTGGTTAGGTATAATATGTTACTTCAATTTATCTTTTTGAGACTGTAAATACCTTTACCTGTCTTCCCTTCTCCTTTTTTCTTAATTTCTTTTTTCTTATTTATTTTTATTTTTATTTACTTCTGTTACCAAGTGGTAGACTGTTAATAAGAAATTAAAACTTTTAAAAATTAATAACAATGAGGCAAGGTAAACATATCCCTTTTCCTTTTTCTTTTTCTTTTTTTTTTTTTTTTTTGACGTACTGAGGATTGAACCCAGGGCATTTTGCCTCCGAGATACACCCCCAGCCCTATTTTTTATTCTTTATTTTGAAACAGGTTCTCACTAAGTTGCGGAGAGCCTCACTAAGTAGCTGAGGCTGGCCGTGAACCTGCGATCCTCCGGTCTCAACCTCCCAAGTACTGGGATTACGAGCGTGCGCCACCACACCTGGTTGCCCCCTTCTTTTTTCTCATCTCACTAATAGGGTTGCCAGACTTAACAAATAAAAACACAGGTGGCCCAATTAAATTTGAACTTCAGATAAACAACAAATAATATGTAGTATAAGTATGACCTATGCAATATTTAGTGCATGCTTCTATTTTAGAAATCTTGTTATTTAACTGAAATTCAAATTTAACTAAAAAAATCTGTATTTTATTTGGCCATTCATTCAAAAGGACCTTAGTTTCATTTTATGATATTTTGGTTAAGACATCTGGCTTGAAGAAAACTTCTACCCAGTTTTATTGAATGAAATATAAAGTAGGGTCATTTTTTTGGTTAAAAAATAATTTGACATAACTGTAGCCTAATGTGGGAAAATGCACATTATAGGTTAAGTGAAAAGTGTAGGATGCACAATTACATAATAGCAATAAAATAATAATAGGCAGCCTTTATTGAAGGCAAACTATGTAATAGGCATGCTTGAACTGCTTTTTTGTATTAACTTGTTTAATAGTCACAAACTATGAGATAGATACTATTATTTTTCCCAGAGTACAAATGAAAAGAGTAAACTCCAAAACATTTACATGCCCACTAAATATTATATATTCACACATATACACAGTATGTTATGAAAAAGCAACACAAAAACATGGCTGGAAGGAAATATAACAAGCTGTAACGCTCATTATTTTGAATAAGAAAATAGTGATTTCCAAAAATCTTCTCTCATACTCCATATTTCCCACAGGAGTATATGTTGCTTTTACAAATAAAATAATATACCTTAAATTTTAAAAAATTACCAAATTAGAGAAACTGTCTTCCTATTTTTTTAATGCCTATGGCACCTGCCTACAGCACATATTATGAAGTTGGGTTAGAGAAGTTATGTCATTCCAAGTTGTAACCACCCCAAGTTTTTATTGGGCAGATGTGGGTCACTGTCTTTTAAATTGAGGGTCTCCCTTTGTAATCGCTTGGTTAATTCAATTCCATGATCCCAGTGATCACTACACATTCTGAAGTTCTTTCAAACAAGACCTGCCTCTTCTTACGTATAGGAAATTTATTAGCCTAAAAAGGAGAAAAAGAAAGAAAAAAGGGAGTTCCTGCAGCTTTTTGTAGACATTCCATTAGATGGAGCAATACGGGCTTTACAGCCAGCAAAGAAAGTACATTTATACCTGCTCCACCCGTCCCCTCGGCACACTCTGAAGAGTCAGTCAACCCTCGGAGAATTACAGACTCGTCCACGGTGAGGTCATTCTGTTGGTGTTGGCGCGCTCAGGGAGCAGGTTCGTCAACTGGATAGGAGAGAAAGGGCCGCGGCAGGGCATGGGGCGGCCTCCAAGCTAACTGCGAGCTGAGATGTCCAGTGGCTCTTATGTCATTGCTAATAAGAGAGTTATTTTTACTGGAGACTGTCACCAACAAAACAGAAGCTTCTGGCTTTCGCTTTAAAGAAAAGATGCCAGCTTCTAAGCTTATCCTTTAATTGACTTATATGTAATAGGAGAGGTTGTTGGCGGAACGGACGAGTCAGAGCAGGGACTTGGCAGCCAACTGTCCTCTATGCCTATGAACATTCGCGGGGAGGTGGGCTCTGAAGCCACCCCAAGGACACAGGAGATGAGGGAAGAGGTTCCTTCCCATTCAGGCCCACAGTACAGCACGCTGCCTTCCTTCCTTTGCAGAATCATCACCGGGCACTTCTCAGAGAGATGCTTCGAAGATGCTCCAGCCAGAATCAGAGTGAGTCATCGTTTGTAAAACTCAATGGTGCTGCCAGCCCGCCTCTGCTCTCCCTCACAGTTTTTGTTTTCTTGGTATGATAATTAGTTGTTGGCACTATGAGTGTGTCTCCTGAGTTAAAAAAATAAGTGGGCACCTGTTATTTCTGGAATGAGTGTTCTATGCATCGTCCTGAGGTAAGTTATGTGCTCAGAGTCCAGGTGCCAACCAGCATATGGTCACCTAACCCAGAGCTCCTGTGCCCTCATGCTATGTTTTTACCAGTCCAGAGTAAAGGAATGTCATTTGCAGCTCCTACCTCCTGCCTTCTGCCGAGTCAAAAACGAGTAAGCTCTTTCAGAAACAGCAAGGGTTCTAGAATTGGCAAAAACTTGAAGGTTATCACTCAGTGGTTTCCAACCTGAGTGACATATTAGAGTCTCCTTGGGACTGTGTGTGTGTGTGTGTGTGTGTGTGTGTGTGTGTGTGTGTGTTACTGGGGATAGAACCCAGTACCCACTCTACCTCTGAGCGACACCTCAACCCTATTTTATTCTTTTATTTTGAAACAGGGTCTCACTAAGTTGCAGAGAGCCTCACTAAGTTGCTGAGGCTGTCCTTATACTAGGATTACAAGTGTGCGCCACCATGCCTGGCTTCCTTGGGACTTTAAAAAAAAAAACTAGCAACACCTGGTTCCTTCCCCAGAGCAGCAGGATCGATCAGGCCACTGTTGTTCCTAAAAGCTCCCCAAAGGACTTCTAGTGGGCAACATGGTTGAGAACCACTGATCCTGTCTGTGAAGGCCCTTCCCGATGAAACTGAGACCCAGAGAGGCTGATGGGTTGTCCTGGTGACCCAGAGCTGGTTAGTCAGTGTGTCTTTATCTGTATGTCTGTTTTTAGAGTATGAAGTTCTGGAGCACCTGAACCACAATGTTGACTTTTTTTTTTTTTTTGGTACTAGGAATTGAAACCAGAGGCATTATGCCTCCAAGTTATACCCCCAGCCTTTTTAATTTTTATTTTAAAACAGGTTCTCACTAAGTTGCTGAGGCTGGCTTCCTGTCTCAGCCTCCCAAATACTGGGATTACACATGTGTACCACCACACCTGGCAATGTTGGCATTTACATCTATAATGCCCACTGCAATCAATGTTTGATTAGGGCAGGAAGCCAGAAAGGAGAGAACCCAGATCTCTTTTTCCCTTCATTCCATAGCCTGTCACTGAGAACGGTTGTTCAGATAAACTTGCCATGGAATTTTTAGCCCCCAAGCTATGACATTAAATTTAAGATTACCCAGACTCGTGATCCATTCATTTCTGGGAAAATTCCATGAGTCAGATTGGCCCCAAATCCCAAGCCAAATGTCTCTATCCTAATTAATCCAACTGCTTTAAGCTAAGCACCTGATCTTGTTCCATACTCCATGCCACTTGAAGCTCTTATTTTGTGACCTCTCATTTACTTTCCTAGTTAAATTGGGCACTCTCAAATTAATAGGCTGCTCAGAATGCTGTGTTTTCCTGCAGTCCAGATTGAAGGGAAGAGGTATGAGGATGTGCACTGCAATAAGGAGACGTGAACCTAGAGCCAGAGGTGTTCTCCAGGCCTCAGCAGAGTTCCAGAGTGTTCCGTAGCTGAGTTGGTTCTCCTCTGCTAGTCAGGTAGAACTTGAGTCAAAACTAGTCAGTATGACATTGGTGCAAGAGCTAACAACTGGGGCCTAGAACCATGTGGCAGATATTTTGGCACTCGATCCATGGCTCTTCATCCTGGACACTTCAGTGTGTTCCAAATCCCTGTACCCCACACCTGTGTTCCTTTGTCTTAAGGTTTTCTCTGTCCTGGAGACCCACTTTACCTACCCATGTGGCAAGCTAAAAGTCCCAGAGAATGAACATTTCCCCACCCCAACTGTAGCCTTCAACACAACAGGACAGAAATCAGGGTTTCTCCCTCTTGTCCCCCTCAGATGCAGGAACAAGGAGGCCTCTGTTGAGTTTCCCTGCAGCATTTCCTGTGGTTATAGTTTGGATCTGAAACGTCCCCCAAAGGCCCAGGCGTTAAAGGCTCAGTCCCCAGCCTGTAGAGCTGTTGGGAGGTGGTGGAATCTTTAAGAGGTGGGGCTTAGTGGGAGGAAGTTTGGCTATTGGGGGTGCCCTTGAAAGGGATATTAGGACCCAGTCACTTCTTATCTCTTTCTTGGCCTCCCAGCTACCAGGAGGTGAGCGGTTTCCTTCACCACAGGCTCCCACCATGATGTTCTGTCTTGCCACAAGCCTGAAGCAATGGAGCCAACCAACCATGGACCAAAACTTCTGAAACTATGACCCAACATAAACCTTCCTTCCTTATAAGTTGTTTATCTCAGGTATTTTATCACAGCTATGGAAAACTACCATACCTGCCTTACTAACTCATATTTTATTAACAGCTTTCTCTTCTTGCTCCCTTTTCCATGTCATTGCTGGTGTTTCCTAAGCTTATCCACCCAAAACTGATGCCCTGGGTCATGCATGGTCTGCTACTGAGGATCTCCAGGGAAGGACACATTGGTCCTATTAATTTACGGTCATTTGGTTTTCAAAAAGCCATTTAATCTCTCCAACAGTGGCAGAACTCGAATATAAAGTGAGGAAAACCTTTTGAAGTCCTATATGGCCATAGCAATCAGCAGAGGGCTGCTTCATGGGGCTGCCAAAGCCCTCCCTGACCCAGCCCCATCCTGCCCATTCCCCTCAGCTCTAAGTGCTCCCCTCCCCTGCATGCCTCTCCCACCACAGGGAGTGCTTTGGATCCTCACCCTGTTCTCACTTGCCTTTGGGACTCTTACTCATGTTGTCCCTCTGCCTGGAACACTCTTCTTCCTTCTGTTTGCTTGGCTCACTCATACATATCCCCTAGCTCTCGGCTTAAATATCACTTCCTGTTGAGAAAGAAGCATTTTCTGACATCTAGTCTAGGATCATGCTCTTGTTATATGCTCCCAAAACATAGTGACCACCATGGCATTTGGCACGCTGAGTCCACCTGACTCCCCGATCACCGTCATCACTGGTCTTTGTGCTCCTTGAGGGAGAGCAGGAACCCAATTCATCTTGCTCTCTACTGCATCCCTGATACCCATCCCAAGGCTTGCCACAGTCGGTATTTAATAAGTAATAAATACTTAATAAATAATACAAATGCATGCTTGTTTGCTAAACCTCAGAGTTGGTGAATAAGAGTACTTTGGAATAAAAGTTAAAACAAAGCTTCCCAATGTAGTCTCTGCCTTATGTGGCTTGTATCTGTGAGGACATAGAGAATTTTTTTCTTCTCTGCATTTCCACTTGACATCCAGGGAGAAGAACACGTGTCAAGAATGAAGTTCCCTTCAGCTGAGAGCAGCTTTATATTTTTACTCTAGTGTGGCCTATTATCATTTTTGTTTTGTTTTGTTTTGTTTTGGGGATACTGGAAATTGAACTCAGAGGCATTCTTCCTCTGAGATACACCCCCAGGCCTATTTTATTTATTTGGAAACAGGGTCTTACTTGGTTGCTGAGAGCCTCGCTAAGTTGCCAAGGCTGGCTTTGAACCTGCGATCCTCCTGTCTCCGCCTCCCAAGTACTGGGATTACAAGTGTGTGCCATCAAGCCCAGCTCCTATTATCATTTTTAACCCCAAAAATATAAAGCTTGGACAATGCTGTATTAAAATAATCCATCCTGCCAAGTGTGGTGGTGCACACCTATAATCCCAGAATTGGGGAGGCTGAGACAGGAGGAGCACAGGTTCGAGGCCAGCGTCAGCAACTAAGAGAGGTCCCTGAGCAATTTAGTGAGACCCTGTTTCAAAATAAAAAATAAAATAGGGCTGGGGAGGTATAGCTTGGAGGTAGAATGCCTCTGGGTTCAATCTCCAGTACCAAAAAAAAAAGAATAAATATGTACAATGATTATATGTCATATGTGCAATGATTATATGTCAGTAAAATATGAGAGAAATATGGGGAAAAAAGGTTAATAGACAACACTGTATACAAGCAAAATTTGGAGGTGGAAACCAACCATATTCTTGAGCTGTTGAGGCCAACACAGCTTCCTAGGTATGGCCCTACTGACTTCCTTCACCCGGGGAGGCCTGATGAGCTTTATCTTGATAATCCCTAGGTCCTCCAGGGATGCGGCTGTGTTCAGAGAGCCAGGCCCACCTTTTTTCAACCACCACCTGCCCTACAACCGAGTCCAAATTGCTTAGTATGGGGTAGAGGCCTCCCAGGGCCCAACTTTGCCTACCCTCCTCTCCTGGCTCATCTTCCTTCCTGTTCTGCCTTGTACTTTTCTGTTTATTTGCAGGCATAATAGTATTCCACATCTCTATGAACAGCTCCCGCTATTCACTCAACCACAGAACTCTCCCCACCCTTCCGTCAGTGTGACTTGCCAACTCCTATTCATCCTCTGAGACTCAACACAGCCTGCTCTGAACTCCCAGATGGGAAGTTCCTCTCTGTTCTCACTGTCCCCTGCCTTTTCCTCCAGCACAACGTTTATGTTTTGAAAAAATTCCTTTGCCACTGCCCATCAACTTCACCCCAAACCACTTCATAAGTTTTGAGGATAGGATACACCTTTATCTTCATGTCAAGCACTGTGCATGTTACTATTCAATGAATGTTTGTGCGAATATGCTAAATAGTATGATCTTTTTTTGTATAATCTAGCCCTTGCTTGACAACCAGCAAACACACTTTAAACAAACTGTTGATGACTGATTTACTACCAAATTATAATTACAAAGTTTTTGCCATTTGTCCTTTAAATGCAGTTAATAAGCCAGGCACAGTGGTACACGCCTGTAATCCCAGTACTTGGGAGGCTGAGATAGGAGGATGGAAGGTTTGAAGCCAGCCTCAGCAACTTAGAGAGACCCTGTTTCAAAATAAAAACAATATAAAGGGCTAGGGGTGTAGCATGGAGGTAGAATACCCTGGGTTCAATCCCTAGTAACACACACACACACACACACACACACACACACACACACACTATAGTTAGTTAATTTGCAAAGTTTGGAAATAAGAAATGCCTTAACCTAAAAAATAATTCCTATATCTTATTTTGAGTTCTGTTATCACCGACTAGCATCCTGGTTGAAACATCTGGGCACCTGGGCAAAAGGAAAGCATTGCAAACATCGTACCACAATTCACAACTTACTCCTCAGATTTCCCACCTATGCAAATGTGTAACAAGTACGCCTGAACATCGATGAGTCCTAAGAAGGCCATTTTCTATTTTAATCAAACTGAATTGAAGTAGTCCTTTATTAAGATGAATGAACTCTGCAGTCAGGCCCTGGAATTCATTTCCGAGGGAGGGGTTAACCATGAATCCATGAAGCATTGCCCTAGCTCCGCCCTGGCGCCTGCCCTAAGAGCACCCTGAGGCCAGCGTGTCCACACCCCAGCCAGGAAAGGGCAGGGCGGCCAGCACTAGCGCAGGAGCCTGCGGCAGGATGCTCGGCCCATTCACTGTTAGCCACCGGCCCTGGGGACTGATGGCTGCGACATCACTGTGCATGTGTTCAGCAGCTTAAGGTCTCCTGGGGTTGGTTCTGGGCTCTGTCTAGCACAGATTTGGCACCCTCCCCACATCCCCTGTACGTCATAATAGCTAGTGAGCTATTCTCCAACGATGTGCTGCGTGTTTGCATAACACCTACCTTGCTTACACTACTGGAGGAACTGAAATAAGTTTTGGAATAATTTCCCCAAAGCTGATGCATAGCTGTGATGGTCTAACACCCGGGGCTCTGACTCCAGACCTGTGCTCACGCTGAGGATGTATTAGAACTATGATAATAGCAATATCTTTTATGTTTTTTCGCAGCTATCTACTCCTTTTATTCCCACAAAAGCCCTTGAAAGAAAGAAAACACTATCCTCCTCTTATTGATGAGAAAATCAAGGTGCAGTGAGGGTGGGGATAGAAAGTCATCTCCTGTCTTCTGATTCAGAACTCTGTCCATCCCATTATCCACACGTGTACACACACACACACACACACACACACACACACACACACACAGAAAGAGAGAGAGAGAGAGAGAGAGAGAGAGAGAGAGAACTGCTTCACACCTGGGAAAAAAGGGACAGGTGCAAAGTGAGCTTGTGAAGAGACAGATGTGGGATTTACATAACATAAATTTTTGCATAAATATGTCAGGCAACATGAGAAATAAATGATGAAATCTCTCACTGATAATTTAACAAAAAGCTAAAGGGTCCTTGCAGTAAAGATGAGCGAGTTTTGCCCTGATTTCTTGCTTGGCTCTAAAGTATAGGCTATAATTATGATAAGACAAAAATGTTTGCAATTTTAGCTCAGTGAATTAAAGCATTCCAGTGGAATTCCCTGCTGGCACCTGGAATGTGGCTTTAATGAAGACACATTGTCTCTTGCTGTGGAGTGTGATATGATGTCTCCAGTTGTCTGAGGATCTCAAGTGTCCACTTAGTCTAAAGGCCCAACTATGATTACACTGTGGTAATAGGAGTCAGGCCGAGACTGGGGCTGAAGATGCTCTTGTGAAAATGAGCTACTGGTCTCAGGAGACCCTCCCTGGGAGGAAAGTGCATCAGGGATGAATAAACCCTGACATCAAAAGTGTCACCTTTATCCATGAAACAACAGAGCTGGCTCCTACCCCTTGGCCTAATGCGATGGCTGTTCTTCCTGGATTAACCTCACTTGGATTAATGATGCCAAAGGAAAGTCACAGCATGCTGGGTGTTGACTTGCAGAGCTATGTGAGTCTGATGAGGGGCATGGAAAGGGGGCACCACACAGAAAAGAGTTGCCTTGACACCATGGTAGTTAAGGACTTACCTCAGAAGGTGGTCCACTCACGATGATTTCTGTTTTAATTTGTCAAGAGGCAATCACAAGCCGTGGTCACTGACTGTATCACCGTCACATTGCTGGATGCCAAGTGGCAGGTCCTTTCCAGTAACAGAGAAACTGCCAGTCCTGCTGGAGTGACAGTACTCCATTTCCAAACAGGAACATAATATTATATAGAAAAATTAGGTCAGTGTTTAGCTTGGACATTTTTTGGCAGTTCTCTCTCTCTCTCTCTCTCTCTCTCTCTCCTTTTTTTTTTCTTTTGTTTTTTGTACTGAAGATTGAACCCAGGTCCTCCTGCATGCTAGGCAAGCACTCTACCACTGAGCTTGATCCCCAGACCTTCTTCTTTTACTTTGAGACAGGATCACCCTAAATTGCCTGGGCTGGCTTCGAACTTGTGATCCTCCTGCCTCCCCCTCCAGAGTAGCTGAGATTACAGATGTGTTCCTCTGCACCCAGCAGTAGATAATCTTAAACATGGAGTAGGTGTACACTTGTGTTGATTGGAGGGTCATCACATGCCATTTGCTGTTATAAAGCTACCAGCCTTTCCGTCCATAAAGAAGCTCAGCACCTCTGCCCCTGCCATGCTCCACACTGGAACACTTCCCAGGCATCCACGCGGCTCTGCCCATGGCCTCCCTCAGGCCTCCCTTAGTCACCTTCCACAGAGGCCTTCTCTAGCCATTCTATTTTGTGTGTGTCTGTGTGCTGCTGGGGATTGAACCCAGGGGCCTTCTACCTCCGAGCTATACCCCCAGCCCTACTTTATTTTGTATTTGGAAACAGGGTCTTCCTAAGTTGCTGACAGCCTCACTAAGTTGCTGAGGATGGCTTCAAACCTGTGATCCTCCTGTCTCAGCCTCCCAAGTACTAGAATGACAGAAGTGTGCCACCACACCTGGCCAGTCTATTTAAACATGAGCCATCCCTTCACCAACACCAACACCAACACGGATCAGCTATATTTTATACTTACTTATTGTATTTCTTATCTATCTCTCTCCACTAAAAGATAAGATCAGGGACTTTGTCCTTGTTCCTCACTGCTAAAATTTCTGCTCTTAGATGATTTCCTAGTATATAGTAGTCATTCAGCAAATGTGTGTTGGATGGATGGATGATCACTGGAGCTATGGATTCTTGACCAGACTCTGACACAGAGAGTACAGGTCCAGAAGTAAAGAAAGCACAAGCTGATTTCCCGGTTCTTCTCTCTGCTTGTTGGCAGCTGTTAAGCCATTCACTGTGCAGGCCAACGCTACCACTTCAGTCTTGAATCCCTGTGTTGATCCTATCACTATATGGTAAATTCACGTATCCAGGACAGCCATGTGTAAATGATCCTTTGGAGCAATTCTAAATATCATTTTCTGATTGGCTAAAAGGGATGTAAGTGGTTAGTGAAAATATGTCTATGTGGGATCTTAAGTCTTTATATGGGTTCAAACATAGTGTCTGCCCTCATGGGCCAAACTGTATTCAGGTTAACAGTTCAATTATCAGTGCTACTTTGTAGGCGCTTAAGAATTATTTGGACCTGGCATGGTGGCACACGCTTGTAATCTTAGTACTTGGGAGGCTGAGACAGGAGGATTGCAAGTTCGTGGCCAGCCTCAGTAACTTTCTTTTTATGGTACTAGGGATGGAAGCCAGGGGCCTTCTACCACCACGCTACACCCCCAGACCTATTTTATTTCTCATTCAGAAACAGGGTCTCACTAAGTTGCAGAGAGCCTCATTAAGTAGCCGAAGCTGGCTTTTGAACTTGCGATCCTCCTGTCTCAGCCTCCCAAGTACTGGGATTACAAGCATGAGCCACCATGTCTGGCTCAGCCTCAGCAACTTAGTGAGGCCCTCCACAACTTAGTGAGATGCTGTTTCAAAATTAAAAATAAAGCCGGGCATGGTGGCGCACGCTTGTAATCCCAGTACTTTGGGAGGCAGAGACTGGAGGATCCGGGTTCGCAGCCAGCCTCAACTTTCTCTCTCTCTCTCCCTGTTTCTCTCTCTCTTTCTCTACCTAGTGAGGCCCTCCGCAACTTCGTGAGACCCGGTTTCAAAATAAAGTATAAAAAAATAGGGCCGGGGGTGTAGCGTGGAGGTAGAACGCCCCTGGGTTCAATCCCCGGTACCGCAAAAAATAAATAAATAAATAAATAAATAAATAAATAAATAAATAAATAAAATAGGCCTGGGGATGTAGCTCAGAAGTAGAATGCCTCACAAAACTATTCAAACGTGCTCATTTTATGATTTTTTTTGTGTGTGTGATACTGGGGATGGAACCCAGGGGCCTTCTACCTCTGAGCTACACCCCAGCCCGATTTTATTTATTTATTTTTTTATTTGGAAACAGGGTCTTACTAAGTTGCTGAGAGCCTCACAAAGTTGCTGAGTCTGGCTTCGAACCTGTGATCCTCCTGTCTCAGCCTCCCAAGTACTGGGATTACAAGAGTGCGCCACCATACCTGGCATGTGCTCCTTTTAAATGACACTAGTAGTGGACACTAGTTCCCATACCTGTTCTCTTCTGTATGTAGCAGGGATGGTGTGGCCACCAATGTCCTCACTCAAAGGGCAGTTCTCAATTGGTTCTGTTGGGCCCTACTTCAATCAGAGGCTCTCACATGACACTCCTACACTTTAAAAGATGTCCATGCCCTCCACACTTCTGTTGGAGGTGAAGTAGAATGTGGGCGTATAGGAGTTTAGCACCAAAGATGGTGAGCTACCCACAGGCAATGAGTTGGGGAGGAAAGAGAGGCCACCGTTCAAAGGCTGTCTGTGAGTGGCAACTGGGGGTCCTCCGCAGACAGCAACCTGTGCTAGGTCTGCCTCTGCTCAGCTCCCTGATCCTGGAGATGGGAGGTCCCTCTTTGTTCCCCACCTGCTCCTGCTCTTTCCTCTGCAGTTCCAGTGACCCATCAGCCCTCTCCTCTCTTTCTCCAGACCCAGTTTTATTTCAAGGGTCAGGTGAAACTCTGCTCCATTCACACTAAAAGGCTCACACTCAGGATATTGTTTTCTACAAGCCCTTGCTTCAATTTTACTGCTGCTGCAGGTGAAGGAAATGGCCACAGGGAATGATCTACTTAGAAAACGCACACATGACCATTTCAAAGTGTAACCCTTATGCCGGGCGTGGTGGCGCACGCTTGTAATCCCAGTACTTTGGGAGGCAGAGACCGGAGGATCCGGGTTTGTGGCCAGCCTCAGCTCTCTCTCTCTCTCCTCTTAGTGAGGCCCTCTGCAACTTCGTGAGACCCGGTTTCAAAATAAAGTATAAAAAAAATAGGGCCGGGGGTGTAGCGCGGAGGTAGAACGCCCCTGGGTTCAATCCCCGGTACCGCAAAAAAAAAAAAAAAAAAAAAGTGTAACCCTTCCCCATAATTAATGAATGCCTCCACAGCCTTTACTCTGAGACCCGCCTCTTCCTTCAGACCTGAACCCCCTACTCCAGTAAGTATCACTCATTTCTTTCTCAGAATTACCTCGTCGACACCATTCACTTGTCTCCACGTGCATAATCGTTCCTGGCCCTGCTATAGTTTCTGTTTTGTTGCCTTTTAATATATTTTCAATTCAGTTTGTGTTTTGTCTTTCCAACTGTTATTAGCTCCTTCAAAACAAAGACGATCTATTAAAAAATACTTGGCAAGCCACTGTGCTTTATACACAGGAAAAATCATCTGATTGAGGGAGCTTCATTCTGGAAGCATCCATGGGATACCCCAGACCAAGGGGAGGGGGAAACTAGTTGACCTGGAGTAGAAATTGGTTAATTTTATGTGTTAACTTGATGGGATCACAGAGTGACCAGACCTTTAGTCAAACATCCTTTTGGGTGTGCTAATGAAGGTGGTTTATTGAGTGAAGTTTATTGTCCTCTTCGATGTCGGTGGGTCTCATGCAATCGGTAGAAGGGCTGATTCGAACAAAAAGGCTTACATGCTTGTAAGAAGGAATTTTCTGCCTGCCTCCCCTCATCCTCAAACTGAAACAGACTCTTCTTCCTGGGTCTCAAGCCTGCCAGCATTCAGACTGGAACTAAACCTCTGGCTCCCCTGGGTCTCCCGCTTGCCAACTGCAGATCTTGAGATTCGTCAGCCTCCATAACTGGGAAAGCCAGTTTCTCATAATATATCTGAAGCTAAGTCTCTCAGAGAAAGGAAGGGAGGGAGGGAGGGAGAGAGAGAGAGAGAGAGATCTCCCTTCTGATAGATAGATGATAGATAAATAGATGGATTGATTGATAGATGATAGACAGATAGATAGATACATACATACATACATAGAGAATGCATGTGTGCTAGGGATTGAACCCAGGGTCTTATGCATGCTAGGCAAGCCCTATACTACTGAGCTACACCTCCTTCTCTGTACCAAGGATCAAACCCTATAGCCCTAGTTTCTTCCTTCCTTCCTTCCTTCCTTCCCTCCTTCCTTCCTTCCTGTACTGGGAATTGAACCCAGGGGCATTCTATCTTTGAGATAAACCCCCTGCCCTTTTTATTTTTTGTTTTGAAACAGGGTCTCACTAAGTTGCTGAGGCTGGCCTTAAACCTGAGATCCTCCTTTCTTAGCATCCCAAGTAGTGGCATTACAGGTGTGTACCATCATGCCGGGCTAATCTTTATCCTCTATTGACTCTCTTTCCCTGGAGAACCCTGAGTAATATAGAGTAGTGTTTCAAAGTTTTGTGTTTAGGAAAGTCTTGATAGAAAATGCAAAACTCACAAAACCTAAAGAAACAAAGAAAGAAAGTTCTAGAAGGAAATTTACATTGATGATGATGGTGATGACGACGACGATGATGATGATGATAAAGATTTGACTGTTAACTATGTTCCAGATACTGTTCCAAATCCTTTACATGTATAAGCTAATTTAACCCTCACAATAAATAGGCTACATAATCTACATTCATATCGAGAGCATCCCTATACAACACAACTGAATGTACTCAACACGAAAAAGCAAAATAAAAAATGAAAGAGATTAGCCGGGCGTGGTGGCGCATGCTTGTAATCCTAGTACTTTGGGAAGCGGAGACTGGAGGATCCGGGTTCGCAGCCAGCCTCAGCTCTCTCTCTCTCTCTCTCTCTCTCTCTCTCCCTGTTTCTCTCTCTCTCTCTCTCTACTTAGTGAGGCCCTCCATAACTTCGTGAGACCCGGTTTTAAAATAAAGTATAAAAAATAGGGCCGGGGGTGTAGCATGGAGGTGAACGCCCCTGGGTTCAATCCCCGGTACCGCAAAAAAAAAAAAAAAAAATGAAAGAGATTAACTTTTTGAGCTAGTGTCATTTTCCTACTAAAAGTCTTAATTCTCACCCCAGGGACCCAGAGTATTACATGATATTAAGGCATTTGCATTTTTGTAGTGGTCTAAAGCTCTCCAATACCAAGGAAAATGATTTCGACTTAATTAGATCACAAAGAAGAGGATTATGCAATTTGAGTCCCAAGATGTAAAAGGCTTAGAGGCTGTAACTGGGTAAAAACTAATAAAAAACAAGGAGTCCTATGATATGACATACATTAATACTGTGGTAAGATCTACTACCAGCAGTCAAGGTATTTTTCTTCCTTTGCTCATTTCTGTGGTTGCTCTGAATGCTACAACTCTGTCCGGTAGAAATGAATCATGCCTCCTGAAGCTGCATGTGGCTAGCTGAATCTAGAAGGTTTTGGTCCATGAGTAGCAGGCAGTCTAATATCTGCAGTTGCACTGTGTTTATTTAGAATGTAAATTAAATTCCTGAGCTGGTACAATCTAGTGGATAGACAGCAGGTTGAATTTGTTGTGGTAGAAAAGATAATACACATAAAACATATTAAGATGCAAATTTGGGTAAAAAAAAGTGCTGGCATATTTATTTTTAAATGTTGCTGTTTAATCTACTTTTTCCAGGAAATTCGAATTAATGGAGTCTAAGAATTCAACAGAGTAAGGAAAAATTGAATGAAGTAGTATTAAATTCTCAGCCTGGTTTGATTGCTGTTTTCTTTTTAAACCCAGGGTAAATATAATAATCTCTAGATAGTTTGTTTTATTCTGTATCTGAAAAATACTGATAACATTATGGTTAATCATGGTGTTTTGCTTTCCAAATGAGGCCTTTCTGGTTAGTTCATTTGATAAAGCCACGGAGGTCATTAGGACATTGCAATCCCAAAACCCATATGAGTCCTTTTGCCCTTACTGCCACAGGCTGTACCCCAACATATTCACACCACTTGCCACTAGAAGGACCAGATGAAAGAGAATAAATAGAGCTGAATGTGGCGATGCATGCCTGTAATCCCAGTACTTGGGAGGCTGAGACAGAAGGATCACAGGTTCGAGAACAACCTCAGCAGGTAGTGAGACTCTTATCAACCTAGCGAGACCCTGTTTCAAAATAAAAATAAAATAGGGCTGGGGATGTAGCTTGGATGTAGAATGCCCCTGGGTTCAGTCTCCAGTACCACAAAAAGAGAGAGAGAGAGAGAGAGAAAATAAATAGAGCAGTGCAGAGTTGATGTTCAATAAATAGTTGTCGAGTGAATGTTTATTGAAATTACAGACTCGAATGTTACATTTGGCAGCCGTTATTGATAGCTGTCATCTCTTTTAAGCTAAATTTGGTTTCCATATTGTAGCATATATATAAGGATGAAACAATAAGAATCTGAATGGTACTGAAAATAGTCATTTGCATGGCTAACCCATCTGAATTGTCCCATGACATTTGAAGTGAGATCAATGGTACCATCTGCAGCACATTCAGTTACCAGCTCCGTACACACACACACACACACACATACACACACACACACACACACACTCCCAGGCCTGTTGGACCCCTGATCCGATCCAAGCTATACTACATAGCAAAGCTACCCATCCTCATATCATCCCAGGGGCCTAGACTTGAGAAAATCCCAACCTGTTTGAAATTGCATCCTCAGAGCCAAACGGTTTCTCCCTGCTCCCTTGAAAGACAAAGCTGTTATGTGTATATATTCCCAGAGGTAATGGAGAACTAGATCCAACCTACAAACAACTTGTTGGGTTGATCTTATAAAGAGTTCTTAAAATTGTGCAATTTTTTATATGCATAAAGTTTTGCAGATTCTGTGGAAATGTCAGAGATCTGGTGTCTGGGGCTGACATTTCCATGTGGTGGTATTGGTTGGAGCTGGGTAGTAGCTGCCCTTTTCGGGGGGCCATTCATCTCAGGTCTTTTCAGTTACTGACCTAACCTAAACATAGGGGTGGGAGTAGAGTTCCCTACCTGGGAGAAAACCCTCACAAACAGTTACTAATGTAGGAATGTGGTTGTGGGTAGCACTAGCTCCTGCAGTGTCTAGTGTATTTGCACTCACAGCCGCGCTCTCTTTCAATTTCCCAGGGCAGTAAGCAAATTATTGCATCGCACTTCTTATGGGTGGGCATTGTTTTAAAATTTACGTATTAACTCATTTCAATCTTCACAAGAATCCTATGAGGGAGGCACTATTTCTATCTCCATTTTCTGATGGAAAAATCAGGGAGAGATGTTAAATAATTTGTGCAAGGTCACATTGCTAGAGCAGCAGGGCCAGAAATTGACCTGGGCCATCTGACTTCAGAGTCTTGGCTTCTAGCCAAACAGTACACTTCCATGGTCCCTATCCACTCAGTTAAAAATTCAATTCTAAGCTGGGCATGGTGGTGCATGCCTGTAATCATAGGACTTGGGAGGCTGAGACAGGAGGATCGCAGGTTCGAGAACAGCCTCAGCAAGTAGTGAGACTCATCAACTTATCAAGACCCTGTTTCAAAATAGAAATTAAAAAATAGGGCTAAGAGTATAGCTCGGAGGTAGAATGCCCCTGGGTTCAATCCCTAGTGCCACACAATTAATACATACATACATACATACATACATACATACATACATCAAATTCTTAGCCAGGCATGGTGGTGCACGGCTGTAATCCCAGTATTTGGGAGGCTGAAAGAGGAGAATTGCAGGTTCGAAGCCAGCCTCAGCAACTAGCAAGTCTCTCAGCAACCTAGAGAGACCCTATTTCAAAACAAACAAACAAACAAAAATTAAAAGGGCTAAGGGTATAGCTCAGAGGTAGAATAGCCCTGGGTTCAATCCCCAGTACCCCCCCACACACACACACTCAATTCTTAGATGGGTGCAGTGGCATATACCTGTAATTCCAGTACTTGGGAGGATGAAACAGGAGGATCACAAGTCCGAGGCCAGCTTCAGCAATTTAATAAAACCCTCAGCAATTTAGTGAGACCCTGTTCAAAATAAATACTAAAAAGGGCTGGGGGGAAAGATGGACATGGTGGTGCATGCTTGTAATCCCAGTACTTGGGAGGCTGAGACAGGAAGATCACAGGTTCAAAGCCAGCCTCAGCAATTTAGTGAGGCTCTTAGCAACTTAGCAAGACCCTGTTTCCAAATAAGAAATAAAATAGATCTTGGGGTATGGCCTGGAGGTAGAAAGCCTCTGGAGTCCGTCCCCAGTACCATAAATAAATAAGGGCTGGGGGTATAGCTCAGAGGTAGAATGCCCCTGGGTTATATCCCTAGTACCATATCACAGAAAAAAAAATCAATTATTTCTGTAGTAGAACTACTACATGCCAGTAGTTCTAGTTACTGGGGAGGGTGAAGCTGGAAGATCATTTAAGCCCTAGGAGTTTGAGATTAGTCTGGCCAAAAAAATAATAAAATAAATTGAAGTAAAATAAAATAAAAAAGACCACATCTCCTAGAAAAAAAAAATTCAAGTCTTCATACTATCTGTCCAAGTCTATGAAATGAACTCTGGATCCCCGAAGCTGAAGGTTTGGCCTTCTCGGGGCTCTCAGAGCCCTCTGCTTTCTGGCACCATAATAGCGCTCATCACTCATCCCTGAAATGCGAGCTGAGCTTCCTGTCTAACTCTGAAGCAAGGACAGTATCTTATTCACCATCACAAGGGATATAGGGGACATGCGTGCTTTTTAACTTTTGTATTTCTAACCTCTAAGACCAAGTTGTCATCATGCCAAACAGACCAATTAGTAGCCTAGCGAATCGTCTCATCGCCTCTGGACTTCCATCTTTCCATAGCAACGCTCACCTCTGCAAATGCAGATAACGTCTTGCTCTCAAAGATGAGAGAATTTAATGAGGAAATGCTTATGAACTGCCTGTCACTTAAAAGGTACTCACAACACCGTACCTACTATTGTAGATGATACCAAAATATTTCATCCAACGTTCTTTTATAAAGGCACTCCCTGACCCAACTAGAACTCCGCCTCTGGCACTGTGCAGGGGACTCCTTTCCCATCTTCTACCTGTGTTTCTCCATCTGGCATAAATGAGTGCCAGAATCACAAAATAAATAGGTCTCAGCCCCCTGGAGCACAAGTTACACGTGAGGACTTGGAGCGCAAGGTGAAGGAGGCACGTTGCTCTTCTATTAACACCCACGAGTACATATTATAGAGACTACTGCAAGGTTTGCATGAATTTTTCAAAAGATAAAGTGTAAGACAAAGAAAATTCTTACTTGCAGATGGCTGCTTCAGCTGAACCCCCTCAGGCCCCTCTGGAAACTAGGTCACTGCCCTGTGAACACTCCATCCAGTATCAAACAGTCAAAGCTCTTCCTGCCTTCCAAGCTTTGCACGTTCTTCAGCAGCCACAGAGGTCAATGAGAAGCTCGCCTATCATTATTTTTAGATAACAATAATAGTAACACTAGCCAACCCCTATTGGTCTCTTGCAATGTACCACATACACTATTAAGCAGCTTACATACATTAGATCTTCTAATGTTCTAAGAACTCAGAGCCATATGTACAACCATCATCTGTCTTTGAAGATGGAGTTCACGGGTTGGAAAGCTTAGTAACATGTCCCAAGTTCCACAGCATAGCTGTCTTGTGGTGAAGACAAATTCAAACCAAGGCAACATCACTCTTGGCCATTAGCCCATATGGCCACTAGTCTGATAACCACTGTTTTATTTTTATTATGGTATTAATTGCAATATGCATCTTGAATTTTTGAGATAAACATAAATATGCATATTGAATTCTTGAGATAAACAGATAAAACTCCTGTCCCTTATTTAGACTCTCTTTCCTTCCTCACCCACACAGTGGTGAAATATATCTAGTAGACTAAATAAATACAGCCTAGCATATATACCATTAAAAATAGAGGGAAGTTTTATTTTAGACCTTTTCTTTTTCCTAAAGACTTCATGTTTGCACATTATCTAAAATGCCTTGCAATAAAACAAATTTATATTACAGTTTGAAAGCCTTTCAATGGTCCATTTCATTATAAAAATAGCATGCACTGGGTTAAAAATAAGAGTATTCACCCTAAGTACACTTTAAGCCCTTCCAGAAAGGCTGAAATATTGGCACTTGGTTCATCCAAATCTGAGAAGGAATTTTAAACAGAACTCTCTAGTAAAACCCTATGTTAAAAATGAAAAATAGAAATGTAAACTGATAGGCTAGATAAATAATAAGACAATAGGAGTTTTTAAATATAAATAAATATAATTTTAGAAGAACATATTGGTCACCCCACCCCCACTTAATGACACAATAGTGTTTAAGAAAAAGCAAAATCAAATAAGAAATATAGTCACATGTGTTTAACCATTTACAGATCTGACCTTTTGCAATTCATATGATTTTGAGTTGCACAAAACTTTCCAAAGTAGCCAGCTTCTATTCAGAATGTGTTATAATATATAAATGTGTGTGTGTGTGTGCGTGTGTGTGTGCATGTGTGCGTGCGTGTGTGCATGCGTGTGTGTGTGTGTGTGTGTGTGGTACTGGGGACTGAATTCCCTGGCTCACACATGTTGGTCAAGTGCTCTACCACTGAGCAACATTCCCAGCCCTTGTTAATTTATTTTGCAACCAGGTCTCACTAAGTTGCCCAGACTGGCCTGGAACTTGAGATCCTCCTGCTTCAGCTTCCCAAGTAGCTGGTATTACAGGCGTGTGCCTCCACTCCTGGCACAGATGGATGATAGATAGATGATAGATAGATAGATAGATAGATAGATAGATAGATAGATAGATAGATAGATAGATTATAGATAAATGATAGATACATAGATGATAGATAGATAGATATGATTTTAATTATTATTATTATTCTTTGGGGGGGCAGTGCTGGGACTCAAACCCAGGGCCTCATGCGTGTTAGGCAAGCACTCTGCCACTGAGCTACTACATTCCTAGCCCTGTTAATATATTTTTAACTAATTTTTTCCCATTCCATCTGGAAAAGTTTAAACTTTTCGTTCCACTCCTTATAGATCTCTTTCCTTTAGGAACTGGTGAAAATTTCAAGATGCAAATTCAATCAAATTCTTAATCACTACCAGAATCCTTTTTGGGTACATTTTATCTCTTTTAATTAAGAAGATTACTTTTTAGGGAGAGGCTGCTTGACTGATTTTGTAATCAGTAATGGGGGGAGGAGAATAGCCACCAAAAGGAGTAGTTACAGCCTCTTGTGTTTGTTTGTTTGTTTGTTTGTTTGTTTGTTTGTTTTACTTTGGTACTTGGGATTAGACCCAGAGTGTTCTACCTCCAAGCTACACCCCCAGCCCTTTTTATTTTATTTTTGTATTTTGAAACAGGATCTCACTAAGTTACTGAGGGTCTCAGCTGGCCTCAAACCTGCAATCCTCCTGTCTCAACCTTCAAAGTACTGGGAATACAGGCATGTGCCACCATGCCCAGCTAGTTACAACCTCCTCATGTAAATTTCATTCCATGGGCCACTGTGGAAATAAGCCTTGAAAGATTAGAACCTCAAGAAAAGCAAGGGACCCTTAGTCCTGAACTCAGTGCAAAAGGAAAAACTGAGTTCCAACAAGTACTGATGGTCCTATTACTCCACAGACACATTGTGTTTTCTATTTTACTTTGTATACATTTCATAAATATAGTCATATTCCATATATGTGTGTGTGTGTGTGTGTGTGTGTGTGTGTGTGTGTGTGTGTGTGTAATTGGCTAAATTCAGAATGGGAATGTCATTTGCTATGCAGTAACCTTAGATAAGTCAGTGCGGAAGGAAAAACTGAGTTTCCACAAGTGCTGATGATCCTATTACTCCACAGACATATTGTATTTTCTATTCTACTTTGTATAGATTTCATGTATATAGGCATATTTCATATATATAATATATATGTAATAGGCTAAATTCAGAATGGGCATGTCATTCACTATTCAGTGACCTTAGCTAAGTCAGACTCTCTCTCTGTCTGAGCCTCAATTTCATCATCTACAGTATGAAGCATTTGGATTAGAAGATCTCTAAGTTCCTTTCCACTTCTGTTACATTCCACAGTTCTAGACAGCGTGGTCAAGTATTGTCCTTTGTAAATGTCCTAGCGCCACACATAGTGCCTAAGATTGGACGAATGAATGGAAGCTTTCAAATGGAGGAAGTAAAGTATCTGAGACAGTTGGGTACATGGTTAAACCATAATGCACAATGTTTTTCAACATTGTTGTAATACATGCTTGTTGTAATAAACACAACATCGTAGAATCCTTTGCCTCCTGAAGTAACCAACTTCATCTTTTTGGTATGTAACTTTTCATTCCTATCTCTATGCACATTCAAAATAAGATGGGGTTTTCCTTAGAAAACATTAGGATTATACTTTTTACTTGGTACTGGAGATTGAACCCAGGGACATTCTACCTCTGAGCTACACCCCTAGCTCTTCTTAATTTTTATTTGGAAACAAGGTCTCACTAGGTTGCTGAGAGCCTCGCTGGGTCTGGCTTTGAACCTGTGATCCTCCTGTCTCAGCCTCCCAAGTACTGGGATTACAAGTGTGAGCCATCACACCCGGCTTGACACATTTTAATTTTGTATAAATATTGATCAAGTATTTTCAATTATAACAGAGTACCCATTTTCTCCAATGTTTTACCTGCTCTGAATGTGTACCTTTTTAATAATTTCCAGTCTAAGTGAAAAATAGTATCTCGTCATTTTAAATTGCATTTTCCTATCCACCAGAAATTTTAACATCTGCACATATTTATTTGTATACATTTTTGTTCTTCGGCATTATGCCTTTATCAGTCTGCTTTTTATATCCCAGGGACCTTTTCTATTAAGTTATTTGTTTCTTATAAATGTGTAGGAGCTTTCATATAGAAGTTATATCAAGCCTTTGTCAGGTAGGTTGACATGAATTTTGAAAACTTTTCTCATTTATTACTTACTCAGCAAGCAATATGATAGTATTCATTTTCTGATATGGAAATTGAGAGCACATGAGTACCAGAAATAGTTTCAGATGTTGAAATAAGTGCTATGGGTTTTTGTCTCCTCAAAATCCCTATGTGGAAGCCTTCGCCACCTATGTGATGGTATTTGGAGATGGAGCCCTAAAAGATAATTGAGTTTCGATGAGGTCATGAGGATAGGGCCCTCATAATGGGATTAGTGCCCTTGAAAGAGGAGACACCTCTCCCCCCCCCAGCCATGTGAAGACACAATGAGAAGGTAGCCCTCTACCAGCCAAGAAGAAAGCCCTTGGCAGAAACCGACCATGCTGGCACCTTGAAATTGGATTTCCAGCCTCTAAAACTGTGAGAAAATAAGTTTCTGTTGTTCAAGCCACCCAGTCTATGGTATTTTATTATGGCAGCATGAACTGACTAAGACAGTAATGATATACAAACTGAAGATTATGTTACCTAAAAAACAAAACAAAACAAAAAAGCAATATCCTTTGATTTCACTGATCATTGACTGGTGAATACTTCAATCTAAATTATTAACCATAAGCTGGGCGTGGTGGCGCACGCTTGTAATCCCAGTACTTGGGAGGCTGAGACAGGAGGATCCGGGTTCGTGGCCAGCCTCAGCTACTTAGTGAGGCCCTCTGCAACTTAGCGAGACCCTGTTTCAAAATAAAGAATAAAAATAGGGCTGGGGGTGTAACTCAGAGGTAGACTGCCCCTGGGTTCAATCCCCGGTACCGCCAAAAATAAATAAATAACCATTACTAACTAAACATTTTTGTTAACATTCAAGGTTTCCTTGTACTCTCATTTATTGAACATGCACCAGAACCCAAGAATGAGGACATAAAACAGGGCCATCTTATTATGCACACAGAATCTATTCCACCCCATAAAATCTGGAACCTCTGGTGAAGAACTTCCTCAAACAGCTGGAGTGACTCGAACATTTCAGGGCCGGAATCATCTGCAGTGTTTCCTACTCACACATCTGGTTCCTGAGTTGAGATGCCTTGAAAGCTGAGTTCCACTGAGACCGTCAAGCCGAGTCCCTACTCCTGGCGTCTTTGGGGGACTTGGGCTTCCTTACCCCATGGTGGCCTCTGAGAGGTCAGACTTCTTCCACAGTGCCTCGGGGCTCCAAGTGAGAGTGTTCCAGTGAACAAGGCAGACGCAACATGGCCGTTCATAACGTGGCCTCAGAAGTCAAATAGTATCACCTCCCCCATTACAGGCATGAACCACCACACCTGGCCTAATGGTGTTCAATTCAAATGAGCATAATTTACAGAACAGATAAACCAGCAGAGCATGGTGGCACCCTCCTATAACTCCAGTACTTGAAAGACTGAGACAGGAGAATCATAGGTTTGAGGCCAGCCTCAGCAATTTAACCAGACCCTTAGCAACTTAGGGAGAACCTGTTTAAAAAAAAAAAAAAAAGGTGGTGGGATGGGTGTGCTGGGGGCTTAGCTCAGAGGTAGAATGCCCCTGAGTTCCATCCCCAGTAACAAAATCAAATCAAACAAACAAACAAAACACAAATAAACCACAAGTAGACTGAGAGAGTTTCAAATTGAAACCAGTAATATGTTCAGGGATTGATTCACCCGAAGGCACATCATTTTGTAGGTAACAGGAGGTGAGGCTCCTGGGTGGTTCTTTGTCTCTTTGCTGGGGCTGCTGCTGCTGCTGCTGCTGAACACGTCTGCCCCACTCACTCTCCTTCTCTATCAGCCTTAGCTGATTGGAATTATCTGAGAAATTGACTCAGCTCAATGTCCAGTGGCATGCATGGAGATATAGCCAAAGATCATGCCCACGGAGGGGAGCAAACAGGACTCTGCTACTCATCTCCCTCTAGCATCTTTGGATCAATACCAATCACAACAGCCTATTCTGTCATGTACACAGCATGGTGGAATGGTTGACAGGAGCAACCCTTCCATTCTATGGTTCATTTGTGCTGTACACATGTCCAGAGAAGTAGCTAATGAACATCTTTTGGACAAGTCAAGTTGAAAATGTAACCTTCTGGCCTGTCAAGAGATCATTTGAACCTGATCTCAGAGGTTGAATGTTGAAAGAGAAATAGAAGAATTAATAATACCCCAACAATGCATCTTATAAAAGGGCTATAAAATCCATTACCATAGGTAGTTTTCATTTCATTTCTCAAAGTCATTGACAAGGTCATCCAATTCTTGAATGGTAATGACCTCAGTCGGATGTGCTGGTGGCCTATTCTGTTCAACCCCACCGAGTGCATACATACACATGCATGTGTGTGTTTCTCTGTGAGAATTCATGTCTGTAATACTTTCCAGTTCTCTATCAGTGAGATTTACATTATGATAATGTCTTGCTGCAACACTGAAAATGCCCAACTGAGGAGACAAGACCCTCTAACAATGAGGGTCAGATCAAAAAGGAATTCAAAGGAATACATTTTCTTTCACATAAACAATCCTTGCAGGTTCTAAATCCTTTGTATGATTTGCATAAGAGAATAGAAATAACTCTAAATGTGAAATCTGAGATAGCTGTAATATTCATCGTTGGTGTCAAATGAATTATTGCTAATATTCAAATGAGCAATTTCTAACGAATTGATGTGTCCCCCTGGGCGACAATGTTGTCACATTGCCACAAGAAAGAGAGGATTTCTTTATGCCTTTGTAACAAAAGAGGCTATGTCATAAACATGTTTGGCACCATTTTATCATATAAAACCAAGGAGAAAAAAAAAAAAACAGGCAGAAGTGTGTGGGGGTGCCTGTGTGGGTGAGCGGGCCCAGGTAAAAAGCAAGTTAGAAAGACACAGGGAGGCGGCATGCATTTTAATCAGCTGCCACAGCTTCTCCTGAACTAAAGAATTACATTTTGTGATTCCATCTGAGAATGTTTCAGGTAATAGGAATAAATAAAAGTTCAATTTATTTGGTGATCCGGCTGAAACCATATCCCTGTAAAAAAGCAGAATGCCTTACTCATGGATTAAACACTGTGACTACGTGGGATTTGCCAAGACATATGCAGCTTATTTTGTTGGTTTGCTCTCTTGCTTATAAGTGCAATGACTGGCACATACTTGATATTCAGTAAGTGTCAAATCAATTAGCATTGGAAATATTGCTTGACCTTTTTATCAATTAGAATAAGATGGGTGAGAAATACTGGCTCTATAAGGAAGCTACATACATACCTACAAGTTGCATGATCTTTCTCTTTTCAACCTAGTGAGAATAGTAACAAACTGCTGGCATGGAGCATTTTAATCCTTAATCTCTTATCTACAAAAGGGAGCATAATCCTTTGCTGCTTGCATCTTTTTTTTGCAAAATTCCAACACTCCATTCTGTTATTGATTGTTCTTTATTTTTATATGCTTTTTCTCTTAAAGAAAAAATATAACAAACTGGTGCTTTAAGTTTGGCTTTGCTTTTTCAACTTTTCCTTTGATATAGGCATGAATTAAGTGAAAAGAAGTCTAATTTGGTAAAACCCAAAGGATTTCACATTAAAAAGAGTGTGTAGGGGGTTCTTTTTCATGAACAAAAACAGACCCATAGTCCCCAGTGGGTTTTCCTAATTCCTAATTACATACATTACTACCACTGTGGTTGGCGTTTAAAGCATATGACCAAGTCGCTCAGGTCAACGAGGAATGTAAAACATTCTCATGATGTGATCTATTTGTATCCCTCTCTCCTTAGGGATATTTGTCACGGAACAGCTCTTTTATTGTTTATTATATTTGGGGGTTCCCAGAGTGCTATAGAAAAGAAAATCACATTCCATTCAAAAACTAAATGTATTACACAAAAACACATCCATCTGTAGAAAGATAGGCTTTCTAAGAAGTATTGCAGCACTACATGTCTCTTGCTTTGGTGAAACCAAAAATGTAGATTTATTGATTGTTCTGCAAGGGCCTTTCATATATAATTTGGTACTGACAATTCCTTTATGAGATAGCAATATGGAGAAGCATTTTATAAGTATTATTTTACAGATAAGGAAACAGAGGCTCAGTGAACTAAAAGGACCTTGTTGAATGTCGCACAACCAGGATGGGGCGTTTGATAATAAAATCTTCCAAATCAACATAGCATTCTTTCTGCTCATTGAATATATTGGTCATCAGTTCTTCTTAGCTACTTTTTTAATTCTTTGTGTTGTACTTTAAACAACATTGTTGGGAGGAAGAGTGGATGTTCCACAAGAAAGCAAATAGAAGTTCAAGATATTTGCTTTAACGTTAGGATTTTCCATAAAAAAGAAGTATCATCCCAGGGTAACAATGTCATTGAGACTTAAAGCAGAAACCATGAGAACCAAGGGCCACTGGCTTTTACTAGCACTCAGCATATGGGTTAGAATGGGAGTTAATGCAATGATTTAAAATTCTCAGAGTTTGTTAATATTCCCTTCAAATAGTCTATTGCCAGGTTTACTGATGTCAGCTTTAGTTGGGTTTTTATTGAATTCACTTGAAAACCACTCATTCAGTGGCTAGCCTGGCCCAGGTACTTCCACTGTGTGTTGAGAAGACAAAAATGAAAAAGTATGTTTAAGAGCCGGGTGTGGTGGTGCACGCTTATAATCCCAATACTTGGGAGGCAGAGATCGGAGGATCCTGGTTCGCGGCCAGCCTCAGCTACTTAGTGAGGCCCTCTGCAACTTCGTGAGACCCGGTTTCAAAATAAAGTATAAAAAATAGGGCCGGGGGTGTAGCTCAGAGGTAGAATGCCCCTGGGTTCAATCCCTGGTACCACAAAAAAAAAAAAAAAGAAAGAAAAAGTATGGTTAGTGAGCAAAAGAGGCAATTAAATTCATTAATTAAATTAAAACAAGTTTAATGTATAAATAGATGTTTTAAAAATCCAAGGGTTATTTCCTTTCTCCTCTCAGAGATAGCCTGGGCTCCTTTTGAAGGTTTAACAGTGAGCCTGTCCAAGGAGACTTTAGTAAATAAAAGTCACACTGGGCCTGCCTGCAGTCAGGATTATTTATAAAAATAGAGGGAAGAGTGAGATGGCAGATGCCTTATTTTCCCTGAGTGACCAACAGTCCAGTTAACACAATTCTCTATTATTGCACTGACCAAAATGTAGTCCAAAGTAATGGGTGTCTTGGTCAACATTCTCACTGCCATGATCAAAAAACCTGGTCACACAACTTAGGGGAAGGAAGATTTATTTGCTCACAGTTTTTGGAGATTTCAGGGTTCAGTCCACATGAGGCCAGGATTGCGGAGCTCAGGACATGGCAGTGGGAAAAAGAGAGAGGTGCAGAGCAATGGCTGTGCTCTCAAGTCATGGAGGACAGAGCAAAACAGAGGCAGCAGGGGGGGGGGGAGAGATCTTATATAATCCCCAAGGCCACACCCCCAGGGAACCCTCCTTAGCAACCAAACCCAACTTCCACCATTGCTACCTTGTTTCTGTGAGGGCTGGGGGGAGCATTCTAAATCCAAACCATTACAATGAGTGATTCTATCTGTTCAGAACTCTTGCTCTGTACTTCTCTTCCTTCATCTGACTGACCTCTATTCACCCTTCCAGGCTGTGCATGAACATCATCTGCTTGAGGAAAATTTCCTAGGCTTTTCCCTACCTTTTCTTTCCCACCTCCAAACTAATGCAGGCCTCATGCATATATATGTATACACATATACATGCAAACATACACATATACATACATACATATATGTGCATTTCTGCACTAGACTGAGAGTTCCTTGTAGACAGAAACAGATCTTTGTATTCACAGGAACTTTCATAGCACCAGCACAGTCTACGTGACAAGGGTAGCAGCACCCAGGGGTGGCATGTGGGGGGCAAGAGGAATAGTACTTAGTTTTGTCTTCACCTTCTCCCCCATAATCTTTATTAGCCACCTGTCTTTACCCCAAATAAACATACAGCCTACCTCACACCAGAATGGCTGCTAGAACAATGTGGAATCCAGGCAAGGCGCCCAGTACTACTTCCTTTTCACCCAATTGCCTAGAGATCCTCTCCTATATACAACTCAAACTCAATAAATATCTGTTAAAATACTTTGGGGGAAGAGGAAATGAAAGGAACAAGAAATGAATGCCCATTATTTTACTTTAATGAGGTCCATCGGGGCATAATTTATAAGCAGCAAAAATTTTCCCTTCTCTTATATAAAGTTGGATACGTTTTGACAAATGCATAGTCTTGTAACCACCACCACAATCATGAGAGAGAACATTTCTATCATCCCCAAATAATGCCCTTTGAACTATCATAATTTTAAATGAACAGTTTAGAAGAACCACAAAGCCCATCAATGTTGTATATTATATAAGGCAGCCTTGCCTTTTGGACAACTTAATGCATCTCTCCAAAATGAATACTTTGTTTTCTCTCCATTATCATGCCATCATTTAGTCCTGCTGCGTTTTCCTTTTGGAAACCTCAAGGCATTTAGCAAACAAGGTTTCAGTGTTATTCCCTCCAAAATCTGGCTCAAGAGTAGAGATTCATATTTCACTTCAATGAGATCAATGCGACTCTTCCCTAATTAATCTGTATGCTTCTCTTCCTCCCCGAGACTGCCACGTAAATAGTTTTACAACATGAGACGAGTTGTTTTTAATGAGGTGACGGTTAGTTGCATCAAGTTGGCTCTGTGCCTTTTCCTTATTTATCAATGATATTCCCTGGGGGTGACTCTGAAAAGGCTTCACATTCTGGGGACACTTGCTACATTTGGATTTTATTTGATGGATTAATGGAATAATACAGCAAACAAGTGAATGACTAAATAAACGAGTGAATGAAGGAATGAGGAGTTGCCTCCATTTTATGGGTGAGGCAGCGTCTGAAAGGCACAGGGAGGTCGGGTGACTGGCAGAAAGCTACACACTGATGTCTGATGTCGTAGCAAGCCCGGTCAGATGCCAAGGGTATTTTCTTTGCTCTCGCCGTTTAACTATAAACCCTATTTTTTTAATTCTCATAAAATATCAACGTTAAAGAGTAAAAATGTAAAAATTACACACCAAGATTTTCTTAAGTTGATTTAATGTGCAAAAGATAACACGAGTAAGGATTTGGGGGTGAATTTTCACATAGTAAGAAGTAAAAATAGGTCTTTCATTTACCAGACGTGTGGCTCCGTTAAATGGATTCAGTAATACTTCTTAGTAATACTCTTTGTGGTTTTGCATAAAATAATTTGTGTATGACCTTTGTGTTTCTTCTGCTTCTTCTTCTTCTTCTTACCAGGCTTCTTTAGTGAAAAAGACAGTTACCTTGTCTGTTGCCCACTCTATTCTGACCAGTGAGAGAGAGGAGGCTGCAGAAGAACCTCCCCAGTGAGAGCTCTCCCATTGTTACACCTTATTCTCGCACTTTACGGCAGTTTTCTCCACGTTTGCACGGGTCAGGAATACACTCGCATTTCTATTGAGAGGCTTTTACACTGGAACAGGTACCAAAAGAACTTCAATGTGCATACGATTTTTTAAAAAGTCTGCTTTTTATGTGAAGCTCTGATTAAAATGGTCTTAGAAAAAGCTATTCAAGTGGCCCTCCCAGGGGACCTCCACTGCTCTCCAGAGCGTCCTGCTCCGGCTGTGCCTTCTGTCCATCCCCGGCTCCTGCTCAGATATGCATGAATCCTTGCTTCTTGCAGCCTCGCGTTTCCTCTCCCTCTCCCTTTCTGGCGCGGCTCTCCCCCCTCCCTCTGGCTGCTGCTCCTTCTTACTCCTTCTCTCAGCTGCTTAACTACGGCTCCCACTGGAACTTGCACAATCAAAAACAGCTCCCTTCTCGTGCAGCCTCCAGCTCAGCACCTGGGGCAGCCGCTCGCGCCAGCGCCGGCCCGGGAGCAGCTAGGTAGCTGGGGGCAGGGTGGGTCCCCTGCTCCCGCTCGGCGGCAGCAAGAGCATCTCCCTGGAGATCTGCAGGACCCCGCCGTCCGCCCCCCGGAGTCCTGGAGCGGTGATGCATACATTTCGGAGCAATGACGGAAAGAGAAAAGCCACTGCCGGTGGCAACTGAAAGTCGGGAGAGGTTGCTGCAGTAGCTGCGCTGCAGGATGTGCGAGTGAGGAACTGAGCCCCGCTCCATCCTCCATCCAGCTCGTCTTCATTCACTGTCTCCAGGAGGGAAAGCGGCGAACAGATGCCCTAACCCGGCGGGTGCCACCCTGGATCTATAACTGTGAACTCCTCCCGGTGGAAGATGGTAAACAAAGACATGAATGGGTTCCCAGTCAAGAAGTGCTCAGCCTTCCAGTTTTTTAAGAAGCGGGTAAGGACAGGTTATGTTTGTTTCTTTTGTTTTCTGTGCTTCCTTTAAAAATGCTTTTGAATGCTTGCCTGAGGTTCCGTTGTTCAGCCCTTCAGGAAAGCTCTGCTTCTGGTAGTGTTGGTCAAGGTGACAGCTGTACCGGCCTCCATCCAAATCCATCGGGGGCGTGGGGCGGGGATGGAGAGGAAGGGGACCGACCGGGAAGAGTTGCTCTGAGGAGGGGGCTGGGCTGAGATGCCTTCAAAAGGGTTCGCGCTGGGAACCAGGATTTCTCCATCCAAACCACCACAAAGATTACCAGGTAGTTTCAAAGGCAACCTCCGCGAGTACAGTGATGGCTAGTAATTTAGTCGGGGCTAATTGAGGAGCTCCCTCTCTCCGCTATCCTTGAGGGGTTCAACTTTTCCACACCTTTCATTCACTCCATCTCAAGTGCTGTCTTATCATCTTCATTCCTGAGAAGCAGCAGCTTTGGCTCCCCAAATCCATCCAGCCAATACTTCACTGTGTCTCTATCAATGGTATAAATAGCGAAGGACTAGAATGACCTTTCACAGAAATGATGGAATCCAGCATCTTACGTGCTCTATTTCAAGTTGCCTCAATCTTGCTTAATATATCAGCCTTTAAAAAGAGAGAGGGAGGTGGGGAGGTGGTGGTGGTCTGTATTTGAGTAATAAATAATTCGGGGTTATGCTGCTGTATACATTTATTTAAATTCTATGTTCTTCTATTCACAGAATTAACCATTTTACATGGGTTGCAAATGAACAATTTTTCTTCTTTTGTGTGTGTGTATATATATTTCACAATAAACTCAGTTCATTGTAACGACCACATTGGTGGTCTGTAATTCTGCAAATTTGGACTCAAGTGGGGGGGTAAGAAATGAATGATTGTTAGAGGACCCATGACTGACACTCTTAGGGAGAGTGTTTCTTAAGCAAGAAGCTTCCTCCAGCCCCCAGCTGCCCCATTCTGTTTCGTACCCCAGGGCAATTCCAGCAAAATGATTCTCTCCATTCATTCTCCCTTCGCTTCATTCACGTCCAGTCTGTGCCTGGCCTGTGAAACGCAGCCCTTCAGTTAACTCACCAGCGGAACCTAATGAATTACAGGCTCGGCTCCACTGCCTACCCACACCAAATAGGCAAGCTGGGGAGCCAGGGCTGGAAACGCAGGCAGCCAGAGGGCCAGCAGAGGCTCCCAAGAACCTTGCCTAAGGTCACCATCAGTCAAGCAAAAATCTCCTCTAAAGTCTATGGGCCAAACCATATGCATTAAAACCAAAACAAAAGCCACTCGTGGAGCTGGAGAACCAGGTGAGGTCCCTATCTAGTGGAGTCTGCGAACTGAATGAAGCCAGCCAGTGCGACTCCACCGAGCTCCCCGGTGCTCCTTAGGTTTCCCAGATAGGTTCTTTCCAAGGAAAGGACCCTTCGGCAAAGATTAATATCCAAGGATAAATAAATGTTTGGTTAATAAAAATTATGATGGTCCCTTTATTCAGTACTTAAACTCTACTCCCTTTTAATTACTCACTTAATTAAATCTTGTAGTTTTTGAGACTGAGGTCTCGTTATGTAGCTCAGGCTGGTCCCAAAATCCTGGATTCAAGTGATCCTCCCACCTCAGCCTAAAGAGTAGCTGGGACTACAGGCCTGTGTCATGGTACCCAACTTGCTTAATTTATTTGGTGACGTTGGGAGTATTTGATTTATTTACTTACTTATTTATTTGTTTGCAGTGCTGTAGATTCAACCCAAGGCTTTGGGCATGGGACTGCTCTACCACTGAGCTACATCCCCAGTCATGGGGATATTTTTAAAACTCAGTCAGAAATCTTTAATCAACAAAGTAGCTATCACTTAGACTTTTTAAAGGTTCTTTTATTATTTTCTTTGCCATCCAAATGTACTACAAGAAATACTAATTTGCCATCTGGTTTCATTTTGCTTAAAAACATAATTTACCAATACACTTTAGTTAGCGCTTAGCAGACCTTGAATTTTGCAAAGAAGCCTGGGAATTGATGTCTTATCTGAGCACTTACAGAAAGAGAGAGAAGTTTGCACCAAGATAGCCAGCAGGCAACTTCACCTGCCTTTTGGTCTGGATCTGTCATTTGATGGAGATAGGATCAGAAAACTCCCCTGTCCCTCTGCTCCCCTTCCTCCTGGACAGCTATGTAGAATATGACTTTGTGTCGAGTCATTGACAGCCCCAGGCGTAAACTCCTTGATTCCTATCCACTTTATTTCACATTTAGTTTATTCTATATTCTAAATGTCCCTTGAACTTTGTACTATGACTTTGCTGCTTTTACTTTTTTCTGGGGTTTTTTGTTTGTTTTTTAAAATTATACAACTAAAATGCAAAAAAAATGTGTAAAGCATTAAGACAATACTGAGGTACACCCGCCTCTTCCCCAATCTTCATTCCTTTCCCAAGAGGTAACTGTTAACATATTAGTGTTGATACTTTCCAGACCATTTCTGTGTATTTCATATACACATTCATATACTATAAAGCCTTTGTTTTCAGCCACGAATAATCCATTTTCTTATGTTCTGTAGTTGAAGTGCCACACATTTTTGCATATTTTATTTTTAACCTAGCTCAACAGTCTTACAACATGAACCTTTGTCCGGTGCCCACATTGAACCATGAATAGTTCTTCGTTCTTTAGGACTCACTACAAGACTGAGGCTTGGACCCAAATTTTGACTGCACAAGGCTTAAAGGGTGCTTTCTCTGCTTAAGACCTTCCAAAGGAGATCTAAGAATCTACAAAAAAAAAAAAAAACATAGAGAGAGAGAGAGAGAGAGAGATGATCTGCCCCTCTGACTGTCCACCAGTCACATTTACTAGTGCTGACTATATTCCAGGCACTACGGACTATTTTTCATGTATTATCTCATTTGTCCTCATAGTAACCCCACATATGAAGAAAAATTATTAAATGTGCAAAGTGTGGCTTAGAGAGATTAAACATCTGGCCCAAGGTCACATACATAAAAAGTATCAGAGCTACAATTTAAATTTTGTTTGACCCAAAGCCAAGTCTAGTATTTTTTTTTTTTTCTGTGTGGTACTAGGGATTGAACCCAGGGGCATTCTACCTCCAAGTTACACCCCCAGCTTTATTTTATTTTATTTTATTTTGCTTTGAAACAGGGACTCTTTAGGTTGCTGAGAGTCTCCCTACATTTAGGCTGTCCTCGAACATTTGATCCTCCTCAGCCTCCCAAGTACTGGGATTACAGGTGATTACAGGTGTTCACCACCATGCTGGGAAGTCTGGCATTCTTAATCCAGACTTTTTTTATTTCAAACCACCCTCACCTCCCTTTTCTCTGTATTTTTCCACAGCAGAATTTTTTTTTTCCTAAAGTTAAATCTATATGCCACTACCCAATGTATAAGACCTATGAAGGCACCAGGTGTGGTGGCCATGCAGGTTTGAGGCCAGCCTCAGTAACTCAGGGAGACCCTGTTTCAAAACAAAAAGGGCTGGAGGTATAACTTGGAGGTAGAATGCCCCTGGATTTAATCCCCAGTACAAAATAAACAAACAAAATTACAATAAAAGCAGTGGCTCCTGTCTAGCGCTCAGAGTGATAGTGAGGAGAGGCAGCTCCGGGGACCCCAGCTCTAGGAAGATCATCCGAACAATATCAGCCCTGATGCTACTTCCACAAAATCCATGAGACTTAGGCTTGTCACCCTTGCATTTTAAAAGCTGGACTGAATCAGCTTAATTTCATTTATCTTAGAATTCCTAAACTGAGGTAGATAAGAGTTCTACTCTCGTTCTCTGTTAATAGCAAATTCGCATTGCATGTGTATGAATTATGTTTTATTCTTTGGCTCGCCAAAGATTCATTTAAGATGAATGGGGAAATGTCCTCATCAGTTTTATTTTGGCAATCCAAGAGCTTTAAAAGTTATCAATGCTGCTAAAGATAATCCATTTTCATGGGTTTAAAGATTTGTTCTGGCTGGGGTTCTTATATAATGACTCAGAAAACACAAACAGACGACATTGTCTTGAACTTGATAATCCTTTCTGGAAATATACTAGGTATGTGAAAAAGACTTCTACAGCTAGATTCCATTACCTTTTGTCAAATTTCAAAGGATATCCAACCACATAGAATTTGAGATTTGGAATGATCCTCTCATTGACTTCCCTGTTGTTTGGTTTTTGATTTTTGTTGGTTTGTTTGGTTTTGGTTTTGGTTTCTTTGGTACTGGGGGTTGAACCCAGGGGCATTCAACCTCTGAGCTACACCTCCAACCCTTTTTTTTTTAATTTTGAAACATGGTCTTGCTAAGTTGTTGAGGGTCTCCCTAAGTTGTTGAGGCTGGCCTTGAACCTGCGATCCTCTGTTTCAGGCTGGGATTATAGGCAACCTCCTGTGTTTTAAAGATGAGCAAGGCAAGTGCCTAGAGAATGAATCACTGCCTGGAACTAGAATGGGGCTAAGCCCGGCTTCATGTTTAAGGTCTTCACTTGCAGACCTGGAATGCTTTCCTCTTCATTATGCCATCAAACTAGTCCAGTGTTTCATGTCCCATTCATTATTTTCCAACAAATGGAGTAGAGACAAAATACAGTATTTCGTCTTCATGGAGCCAACTGCCCAGTGACTACCAACATTGTCAAGATGTTTCTGTCTTGCCCCAGTATCTCATGAATATGCGCATTTGAACAATTTCTCCTATTGTTCTTTAATAGCAATAGCTCTTACAATGACTATCACTTCTATGACCTGGATTTTGCTCTCCACTGTGTTCTAAGGGCTGTAAGAATGGTACACCTTTAAGTTCTCACATACAAAGAGCCAAAGGTAGGTACTATTATTATCATCTCAATTTCACAAATGAAGAAAGTGTGCCAGGGTTAAGGAGCTAGCCCTAAATCATTTCCAGGTAGCGAGTGGCAGGATTGGGACTTAAATCCAAGGTCCAGTTTCCAAGGTCCAAGCCCTTAATCACCACACGTCCTGCCTCCAGTGACTTGAACAGTCGGGGTGTAGGTTAGAGATGTGAAAGGTGTGACGGCCCATACTTCCTCCTTTCTCTAACAAAGATGGAGAAAAGGGAACAAAGGGAAGGGTCTCAGCCTAGTGGGGGCGTTTGTACTAGCAGAGCTGAGAAGTGAAATTCAGCCCCTCCGAAGTGGTTATTCTTTACTACTGTTCCACAAACAGCATCTTTTTATATTTTATTTCCTTTTACTGTCCTATTTTGTCTGCTTAAAGCAACTGAACTGGAAAGACAAAGGTCCCTTTCTTATGGGAAACCCTCCAGATCTTCTCAAAGGGACAACATTTATTGATAGCTTACTAAGGGTCAGGCACTGTTCAAAGCCCTCGTGTAATCCTCACAATTACCCCATCAGGCCCGAAAGTGAGGGTCACAGAGGTTAAGCAACTTGTTGAAGGTCACAGACTTAAAAAGGGGTAGAGTCAATTCAAATTGAGGGGGTCAGCTTTAACCCCACCAACCTTCACATGTGTGGCCCTGTGGTATACTGCTGACGCCAATCCTGCTGCAGAGCTGGCTCTCCCCACTGGACAGTATATTTGTGACCATGATCCAGAGGAGATCCCCACCCCCACCCATGACTATGGAAAGGAGGTATGTTTTCCAAGTGACTTCTAGGTGGGGTAGGAATACTTGCCAACAAATCCAAAGTCTGTCTTCGATTTCTGCACATATTTCATCACACTTCCTGGAACCATGGTGCCGGCTCCGGTCCTGCTACTGTGCTTTCTTCAAAAGCAGCTGAAGTCTGAGCCGTTCCCAAGACCTTCCCTGGCAGGCTCCCACAACACAGCACACGGCCCGGTTACATGGCACTGTTTGTAGCTTCCACAGGGCAGAAAGGTCCCTAAGAACAGAAACCAGTTACCTAGTGCACTAAACCCCCACTTGTCAAACCAAACTTGTTTGAATGAAAAGATGCATAAAATGAATGAATGAATCCCTGTGTTAAGTTGTCCCCTGAGTCATGGGCTTCTCTTCCTTTCTTTAAACAGGTTAGTGGCCTAGGAACCTAACACATTCTAGTCCTATGCTTGGATATAGATTAGATATAAATTAAGACTGAAAAGTAACTTTAAATCTGACCCAGAAACGAGTTGTCACCACCTCTTAGCAGCTGGCAGGTATTTAGGGGAACTTGACCTCAGTTTGTTTGTTTACCCAGTGTCCACACCACCACTTCTGTAATGTAATGCATTTCCTGTCAGACCAAACAAGACAGGCACAGTAGTGATTCATGAATCTCTTCTTGTTTTACACTCATATAAATCACTGACTTCAGTATTATGTCGTATCTGCATTATGTATTCTTCACTAGGATCCTAAAAAGTCTTTCCAATTATTATGTTCTATTGTTCCTTTTATCTTTTCTTCTTCTTTTCCTTTTTCTTTTGTCTTGTCTCGTTTTTATTTAATTAATAATTTATTTTGGTACTGGGGATTGAACTCAGGGGCGTTCTACCTCCGCGCTACGCCCCCGGCCCTATTTTTTTATGCTTTATTTTTGAAACCGGGTCTCACGAAGTTATGGAGGACCTCATGAAGTAGAAAGAGAGAGAGAGAGGAGAGAGGAGAAAGAGAGAGATAGATCACGCACGCGCGCATGCGCGCTGAGGTTGGCCGTGAACCCGGATCCTCTGGTCTCCGCCTCCCAAAGTACTGGGATTACAAGCGTGCGCCACCACGCCCGGCTTATTTTTTTTATACTTTATTTTGAAACTGGGTCTCATGAAGTTGCGGAGGGCCTCACTAGGTAGAGAGAGAGAGAGAGAGAGAGACAAGGGGAGAGAGAGAGAGAGAGCTGAGGCTGGCCAGGAACCCAGATCTTCCGGTCTCCGCCTCCCAAAGTACTGGGATTACAAGCGTGCGCCACCACGCCCAGCTAGCTCTTTTTATTTTTATTATTATTTTTTTTTTGAAACAGCATCACACTGAGTTCCTGAGAGCCTTGCTAAGTTGATGAGGCTGACCTCGAACCTGCTATCCTCCTGTCTCAGCCTCCCAAGTACTGGACTATAGGCATGCAACATCACACCCAGCTCTTCTCATTTTCGTTCTCTCTCTCTCTCTCTCTCTCTCTCTCTCTCTCTCTCCTTCCCTCCCCCATGGCCTTGAACACACTAAGCACACACTCCACCTCTGAGCTCACCCCCAGCCTATTTTTCTTTATGTTTCAATGTGGCCTTAGGGAGGCATGGAGTATGAAGAAGAGATTGAGCTGGAGATGGCTTTTACATTTCAATCGCTACGGCTGGGAGAGTTGGAACTGGAGCAAGACTGAGCCCTGTGACTGAGTTCAGCTGTGCTGGGGAAGGAGCCTTCGGGACAGCAGAATGCAGACGATCAGTGGTTTTCATGAAATAGATACTCTGTCTCCCCAGCAGCTCTCAAGAGAGTCCCGCGATGGGCTCTTTCTCTGCGACAGTGCTTGGGAAATAGCTTGAATGGGAAGTGTAGCACAGTTCATTGGAAGTCGGCTCCATTCTTAAAGAACTGGTGCCAAAGTCTGGGTACCATATATAACACTGGAGTAAGAGATATTTAAAGTGCACCTATATTTTATGATCTGTAAGTGCTTCACAAGGTCAGACAATGCTATATGGGGGGGAGGAGCCATCAGTGAGCATGTCCCAGCTGGGTGTGGTGGCACCTACCTTTAATCCCAGTACTTGGGAGGCTGAGACAGGAGAATTGCAGGTTCAAGAGTAGCCCCAGTAACTTAGTGAGAACCTGTTTCAAAATAAAAAGGAGCCAGATGTGGTAGCATATTCCTGTAATCCCAATACATGGGAGGTTGAGACAGGAGGATTGCAGGTTTGAGGTCAGCCTCAGCAATTTAGCAAGACCATCAGCAACTTAACCCTGTTTCAAAAAATAAAAGAGGTAGAATTCCCCTGGTTTCCATCCCCAGTACCAAAAATAAATAAAATAAATAAAAAGGCTAGGGGTATAGTTCAGAGGTAGAATTCCCCTGGGTTCATTCCCCAGTACCAAAAAATAAATAAATAAAATAAAAAGGTCTGGGGTAGTTTAGAGGTAGAATGCCCCTGGGTTCCATCACCAGTACCAAAAAAAAAAAAAAATTAAAAAAAAAAAAAGGACTTGGAGTGTAGTTCAGAGGTAGAACGCCTCTGGGTTCAATCCCCAGTACCAAGATAAATAAATAGGCATGTCCCAGCTGGAAAATTCTGATTCTGAAACCATAAGGGGACGAACTGTAATGGGAATTGGATCAATAGAAAACTTAATTAGTAATTTAGGTTAATCTAAAGATAACGCACTAGAGGAAATATTGCAAAAGCATTTTTAGTGTATTTTTTAAAAAAATACATACCAATTAATTCTTAGAAGTCTAAAAAGTTAGGTGGAGAATATCAACAGTCCCAACACTGGCAGAGAAGCCTCCTCCTAACTTTCCAGGGTGGTGCTAGTTCTTGCCCGCTAATGCTAAAGAAAGCCGGGCTTCTCCCTTGTTAGCATATCTGAGTGTGGCCCCTCAACAGGACAGAGACTTGTATCCATTCAAAGAGGTTTGAGAAAGTTAAGTTCACAGAGCACTTTCCCCAAAGCGCTTTAGCTGAACAAATATGCACCATCTCTCTAGAGACCTACATCCTTCCTGCTGGGAAAGAAAGGGCTCTGGACCTTAGCCCCAGAACATCCTTCAGGTCCAGAAATAAGGACAGGTGCAGTGACCTACCTTGGTCCTTGGTCTAAGCACAGGCTTACACAGCAAGTGGCCAGCTTTCTCCGGCAGACCGTGCAGGGATGCCGGTGAGTTTATAGAAGATGATTTGTGGGAGGAGAAGGAGGAGGAGAGGAGGCGCAGACAGCCAGGCAACTTAGGTGCCTCTCCGGCAGCCATCTGCAGCTATTGGAGCACTTGAAGGAAGAATTACTATTATAGTTTGTTTACTCTCACACCTATTTCTTTGCAGCCTTCTGAAATGACTTCATAAGTATTTACAATAAGAGGAATGAAAATTGAGGATGTAACTAGAGCTGTAGGAGAATCTTCCCCTTGGTAGTGCAAGCTGCCAAAATATTATTCTAATTGTTTTCCAGAGCCCGCTGTGACATTTTTCTGGGAAGAGTTCGCTTAGCTACTTCTGTAGCATCGGGGTCACCTTGACCTCTTTTTCTTTCCTAGATCAGGGCACTCACCCAAGATGCCATTTGCTTGGGGGACATGACTGGTCACATGCTCTGTCTCTCTCTCTCTCTCTCTCTCTCTCTCTCCCTCTCTCTCTCTCTTGCTCCCTCCCCTACTCCAAAGGATAAGCTTTTAGCAAGACAAAGGGAAGAAAACCCAGAAGTGAAATACCCCTAGACTCATGTCTCATAGAAAACAGAGAATTCATGTCCTGACACAGCAGCTGCAGGAACACCTTGCAATCTTTTGAGCCTGTTCCAGTGAGGTCGGCCAGTATGGAAGAACTTGATAGCTCAAAGATTTTAGTTTCTAGAAATACCAAGATGAGAAAGACTCCCCAAATAGCTCACACATATTTAGACTCAAGTCCTTGTAGAACCAAAATTAAAAAATGTTAAGGAGGGGAAAAAACAAAAGTTAGGGATGTGAGAATTTAGGAATAAATAAAAATGTGTATTTTTAATGTTTATCATTCACAAATATAATCTTCTCATAGAATGATCTTTCTGGAAGTCAAACTAATTTCCTCAGAACCCTGAGTCTCTCTGGATCAGTACATATTTGGGTTATAATGTAGAAAAAATTATGGGAAAGAAAACTATGAGTATACACCTTCAAGAGTGGTCAAAAAGATCAGGGAAGCGGGGCACACCTGTAATCCCAGTACCTGGAAAACTGAGACAGGCAGATTGCAGGTTTGAAGCTGGCTTTGGAAACTTAGAAAGGCCCTCAGCAACTTTGTGAGATCCTGTTTCCAAATAAAAAAATAAAATAGGGCTGCAGGTGTAGATCGGAGGTAGAAAGCCCCTGGATTCAATCCCCAGATCGAAAGAGAGAGACAGAGAGAAAGAAAGAAAAAATAAAGAAATAGAGAAATAGAAGAAAGAAAGAAGAAAGAAAGAAAGAAAGAAAGAAAGAAAGAAAGAAAAGAAAAGAAAAGAAAAGAAAAGGAAAGAAAAGAAAAGAAAAGAAAAGAAAAGAAAAGAAAAGAAAAGAAAAGAAAAGAAAAGAAAAGAAGGAAGGAAAGAGGCTAAATACCAAAATAGTGGAAAGATAATGTAAAAATAAACACATGCAAAAAGAAGTCTCTCTGGAGTCTCATTTAGCTTCTCTGAAACCTAGAATACAAATTTTCTGAGTTCAAGACGTTGGGTTATTCACAGCTCTGTCTGTGTGTCTGGTGCATAGCAGACAATATATATTTGATGAATCGATAAATGTAATTTAATTGAGGGATTTGGGAAAGAGGTATCACATGCAATTGTAATATCATGACTCAGGTAAATATGGAGTATTGATGAAGAGAATTGATGAATTCTCGAAGTAAGAATTTAAAGAAAAGTGTGGAGTGATTTTTATTGCTTCAAGCAGTGCTGTTTGGCATTCCAACCAATAAAAGCAAAGAAGGATAAGAAGCTATTACCTTAATGAGTTAGTATACTCAAAAGCAGGTAAAAGCCAGGCATGATGGTGTACGCCTGCGATCCTAGTACTTGGGAGGCTGAGACAAGAGGATCGATAGCAGGTTCAAGGTCACTGTCAGCAACTTATCAAAGCCCTGTTTCAAGATAAAAAGTAAAAAGGACTGGGGGTGTAGCTCAGAGGTAGGCTGCCCCTGGGTTCAATCCCCAGTACTGCACACACACAAACACACATGCAAAAAGCAGGTAATGAAATGAAACTTTGGTTAGACTTGGTAGAAACTAGATTTGAGCACTGAACAGTAAACTGGGTTCTATTTTGATGATTAGTTTTAAATTGTATGATATTAAATGTAAATTATTATTATTATTTTGGTGCTGGAACGTGAGCCCAGGGTTAGAGTGCTAAGCACGCACTCTAACCACTGAGTACACCCCCAGCAATAATTTTTTGCAGCCGGGTGTGGTGGCGCACGCTTGTAATCCCAGTACTTTGGGAGGCAGAGACCGGAAAATCCGGGTTCGCGGCCAGCCTCAGCTCTCTCGCTCTCTCTCTCCCTGTCTCTCTCTCTCTCTCTCTCTCCTTAGTGACGCCCTCCGTAACTGAGACCCGGTTTCAAAATAAAGTATAAAAAATAGGGCTGGGGGCGTAGCGCGGAGGTAGAAGTCCCCTGCGTTCAATCCCTGGTACCGCAAAAAAATAATAATAATAATAATTTTTTGCAATTTCCTTGAAACAAGTTGGAGGGCTTAATTTATGGATACTCATATATTTTACATAAATTTTACTATGGTTCATAAGGGAAGATTAATGATTTGCCAAAGAATGTTTAATGGAATTATAAAGTTTATGAAGAGATTATCAAAAATACCTAGGAAACTTAATTTATGGGGGTTAAATTGCAGAATTTCTAATCCATTTGGATGAGAAGTGAGAAATACTTATAGTAAATGTCTTTCATTTTCACAAGGAAATCGAGGCTATATTAGTTTAAGGCTACTGTTAACAAAGTACCACAAACTGGGTGGCTTAAACAACAAAATATATATTGCATCACAGTTCCTAAGGCTGAAAATCTTTTTTTTTTTTTGTATTGGGGATTGAACCCAGGGGCATTCTACCTCCAAACTACACCCCCAGCCCTATTTTTTTATTTTTTATTTTGAAGCAAGGTCTCACTAAGTTGCAGTGGGCCTCACTAAGTTGCTAAGGGTGGCCACAAACCTGTGTCTCAGCCTCCCCAGTACTGGGATTGCAAGCCATGCCCAACTGGAGGCAGGAAGTCTGAGATCAAGGTGCCAAAAGACCTGGTCCCTTCTGAGGGCTGCAAGAGAAGGATCTATCCCAAGACTCCCTCCTCGGCCTCCTGATGGCTATCTTCTCCCTGCATCTTCACGGCATCTTCCCTCTGGCCATATCTGTCCAAATTTCCCCTTTTCACAAGGACAGCAATCACATTGGATTAGAGCCCACCTTAATGACCTCATCTTAACTTGATTTCTTCTGTGAAAACCCTGTCTCCAAGTAAGGTCACTGTATAGTTTGGACCTCGAGTGTCCCCCAAAGGCCCTGTGTCGAAGGCTTGGTCCCCGCGGGTGGCACTCTTGGGAAGTGGTGAAACTGTTAGAAGGTGGGGCCTAGAGGAGGGGAGTTAGGTCATTGGGGAATGTGCCCTTTGGGGGGATATTGGAACCCGGCTTCTTCCTGTCTCTCTTTCTGCTTCCTGGCCGCCATAAAGTAAGGATGTTTCTCACCACCTGCTTCCACTACGATGGGCGGCCTCGCCACAGGCTCAAAGGGAAAGGGCCAAGTGACCATGGACTGAGACCTCTAAAACCAAGAGCCAAGCCAGGCGTGGTGGTGCACACCTGTAATCCCAGTATTTGGGAGACTGAGACAGGAGGATCTGGGTTCGTGGCCAGCCTCAGCTACTTAGTGAGGCCCTCCGCAACTTCATGAGACCCGGTTTCAAAATAAAGTATAAAAAATAGGGCCGGAAGTGTAGCATGGAGGTAGAACGCCCCTGGGTTCAATCCCCGGTACCACAAAAAAAAAAAAAAATAGGGCTGGGGGTGTAACTAGGAAGTAGAATGTCCCTGGGTTCAATCCCCAGTACCGAAAATAAATAAATAAATAAATAAAACCAAGAGCCAAAACAAACCTCTCCTCCTTATAAACTGATTATGTCAGATATTTAATCCCAGCCAACAAAAGCCAGCCAACACAGCCAAATTCCGAAATACTGGTGTTAGGACTTCAATATATGAGTTAGGGCCCCTCAATTGAATCCATAACAGAAGTATTCCCCTTACTGACCAATTGAGCCCTATTTATACCTGAAATAATGGAGCATTCCCAACAAGATGGACTCAATGGTAAAATTTTTTACTTTGTTAAAATTATTAGATTCTGGGAAGCATCAAATATTGCAAAAAGTTATAATACTATAGAGCATCAAGTGGAATAGTGAGGCTCCACCTCTCAGACAAAACTATGTTACCCAAAAGAAAAAAAAAAAGATGGTAAAGGGAAGTGAGTAGTAATTGTGTGGGGGGATTCTATTAAATGTTATAAAATAAAGTTTAGCCAACTAGATGTCTGATAGGATGTCTAACATAGCATTTAAAAGCTTGCAATTGCTAAATGATTTTCTCCAAAGAACATTACTGTAATTGCTTTCTCATGCAACCACTTGACCTCAAAGATTAAATGTTACATGGTAATAACTAGGACCTGGCACTCTTTGTACACAGGGCCTTAGTTATCAGCTCTGGCAAAGCAGCAATACCTAATTTATTTGTCTCAATCAACTTTTACGTCAAAGGGCCCACACCTTCTCTATATTGTCACTAATAAAATGGTGAAATCGTTGCTAGTAATTAGGCCTCTGACACAAAACTAACATGTTTAATCAGTCAATTGAGATTAACCCTTCAGAATGAATCTCAATCAGATGAAATTTCAGTCTGTAATTTATTTCATCTGCTACCTTGGCAATTATCTCTTCCACTATATACTTCATTCTTTTCCAAAAATCAGAGGAATAGAAATCCCTAATGTCTTCCTTCGTAAAATCATTACCTTTCAAACAGATTCAGTATTTATTTCAGAAGTATGGTTGAAATTTTCCCCTTCTCCCTCCCTCCAATATTCTCATCAACAACCAATATGAATTGAGAACATTTATTTATCAGGCATTAAGGTAGGAAAGGGGATATAAAAAATAACAAGTCTCCTTTACTTTCCTCTCCCCACTATTTTAGAAACTTGAATATCTCCCCCTGATATATACTTTTTATATCTCTGTGTGCATTTTTATGGTACCTGTAAGTTTATAATTATATATTGGTGTAGCTTCTTAATTAATGTCCTCAACATTAATTAATGTCCTCAATGTTAATTAATGTCCTCCTGGACTATGATCTTTGTGGGAGCAGGAACCTTCTTTCTCTTTTACTTACAAATATACTCTCAGGGCCTGGCTCCTAGAAGATTAGCAATAAATACTTGTTGAACCAAAAAGATAAAAAATTATGAAATTCTACCTATAGGGGAGAGAAGAAAGGAGTACATCTAAAAACCCACGTAGAAATGAAAAGTTCTTTGCATTTTATTCTATTTGGCTTATCTTAAAATCTCATTATCTGAGATATATTTTTATTCTAAATCTCTCTCTCTTTTTCTTTTTTTTTTTTTTTTGTGGTACTGGGGATTGAACCCAGGGGCATTCTACCTCTGAGCTACACTCCCAGCCCTGTTTTATTTTTTATTTTGAAACAGGGTCTCACTAAATTGCAGAAGTCCTCACTAAGTTGCCAAGGCTGGCCGCGAACCTGTGATCCTCCTGTCTCAGCCTCCCAAATCCTGAATTATAGGCATGTACCACCACCCCCGGCCATAGCATCTCTTCTGAAGACATTGTCTTTTCTATCATTTACTGCTCCCTATGAAGGATCATGTAATAAATTGTTCTCAAAATAGAGTAGTAGGTTCAAGATCTTTCTTTTTGAAGGAAATCACAGCATGAGATAATCCCTCAGGTTTGCCTCAGTTGCCAGGAAACTCACAGCTAAATTTAAAGGTAAATTTCAGCGAACAAATTAGGCAAATCTTTAAAAATAACTTCTCAGTTGCCGAGTTTGATTTTAATCTTGTATTTTTATTTTAACTCTCCAGTCAGGCGTATCTCATAGTAAACTGCCTCAGATTGTTTTTTAAAGTACAGGAGAAAGCATGTAATATAAATAAAAAAGCAAAAAGCAGCTAGTTCTAAATATTAAAAGTAGATCATCACTATGCATTCCTATGATGATAAAACCAGCACCCTCTGAGAAAACGTAGTTCTAAAATATGGAGTGCTTGTCTCCTGGTTTTCCTCTTAAAAATGCCTGCATCAAACCAGATGGAATTAAAAACTGGATCAGAGCTAACCCTTAAGATGTAACTTTCTCATCTCAGAATATAAGCCATTTGGACAAAACAGAAAGAAAAAAAAACCTCTAGTAATGTTTTCTGCATGTCCCACCAAGATATAATGTAATTTTCCAAATTCTAGTCAACCATATTAAATTAGGTAGACTCTTTCAATAACAGATTATATGTCTTCAGAAGGAAACACCCAAATACTTACATCTAACATATAATCCACTATTGATGCAATGCTATCTAACTTAATAAAGCCAAAAATGAATACAAAGTTTTGTATTGCCAAGATTTGAAATTCAAAATCATAATCCATGTGACTCATCAGCCCTCTGAAACAATCTTTAAAATCCTTTAATTGCTTCTGTTCATTAAAATAGCTCTCATTAAAGGCTTGAAAACTTGTATTGGAAGGCATTTCATTTTTCTATTTTCTTTGACTCTCAATTTGTGTTTCTGTTCCCCTTCCTTCCTTCCTTCCTTCCTTCCTTCCTTCCTTCCTATCCTTTCTTTCTTTCTTCTTCCTGTACTGGTAATCAAACCCATGATCATTCTACCTCCAAGCTTTACCCTCAGCCCTTTTTAGTTTTTATTTTGAGACAGGATCTCCCTAAGTTGCTGAGGCTGGCCACAAACTTCTGATCCTCTAGTCTCAGCCTCCCTAGTACAGGGATTACAGGTGTGAGCCTGGCTCATTTTGTGTTTCTTTTGTTGTGTGGACACCTATCCTTTTTTCTCTGTGTGTGTGTGTGACTGGGGATTGAATCCAAGGGCATTCTCCGAGCTACACCCCCAGCCCTATTTTATTTTTATTTTGAAACAGGGTCTCACTAGGTTGATGAGAGTCTCATTACTTGCTGAGACTGTCCTCTAACCCGCGATCCTCCTGTCTCAGCCTCCCAAGTACTAGGATTACAGGCGAACGCCACCACGCTGACTCCCTTTGCCATCTTGACTTCGGCTTTCTCTGCAGGCCTCCCATCCCCTAAAACCCAGTTGTGGTTTCTGGGACACACACTGCAGGTTCTCTTCCTCCTTCTGGGTGAGCTTTTAGTTTCTTTTCAGGCTTTTCCTGCTCTATTCTACTACCAATACCACCAGTGCAGCTCAGGCTCAATCCTTGGCTAACTAGCCTCTCGTCATCTCCTTCTCTCTTTTCCCTCTCACCCTCCTTCTCCATCTTTCTCACTTTCCTATCCATTCTGCAACTTCTTTGATCCCACCCCTACTACACAAGTTCATTCATTCCTGCCATTTTGTTTGTTTGTTTGTTTGGTACTGGGGATTGAACCTATGCATGGTCTACCTCTGAGCTACACTCCAAGCCCTATTTTATTGTTTATTTTGAAACAAGGTCTTGCTAAATTACCAGGGGCTGCCAGCCTCAAACCTGTGCATTCCCCTGCTTTAAATATAATCCACAAAAATTAATTAATTAATTAAGTAAGTAAGTAAGTAAATAAAATCCATATATCTTCCATAAATGTATCAGTTCTTGGACTGCCACAATGTCTCTTCCCAGTTGTCTGCTTAATATTCCCATTGAAATGTGTTGCAGACACCTTAAACTAATCATTGTCAAAACTGATCCTGGTTTTTTCTTTCTTATCTAATTTTGTTCTTTTCTCAATTTTTCCCATTTCAGTTCATGAAACTCCCATCTACTAATTGTTGAAAGTCAGAAATGTAGAAATGACTCCTCCCTCCCCTTCCAACAGGATGGAATTCATCAGCACATCCTGTTGAGTTTACCTGCAAAAATAATACTTTTAAAATTCCTTTCTCTTTATGTGCAGGGCCTACCCTTCTGTGCAAGATATTTTTTTCTCTTTTTGCAGTATTGGGGATTAAATCAAGGACACTGTACCTTTGAGCTACATCCCCAGCCCTATTTATTTTTTATTTTGAAACAGAGTCTAGCTAAATTGCCCAGGCTGGCCTTGAACCCATGATCTTCCTGCCTCAGGTCCTTGAGTAGCTGGGATTACAGGTGAGTGCCACCTGTTTTGCTTGGCCTCTCTGATAGTCTGTTAACACATCTTTCCCCTTCCCCTCTTCCCCTGCCCTTCCCCTCCTTAGCTTTCCCATGAAGAACTCACTGCACTTTAGACAAATTAACAGAGTCCCCCTAAGGACGCATGGCAGGGGAGAGGAGAGTCCTTCCCCAGAGTCACATAGAGAAGTGGCAAACATGATATTAAAAACCATGTTCCTTCTTTATCCACCGCTGTGTTTTTGTTTTTGTTTTTCCTGCTGTTGCTTCTTTTCATCTTGACTTTTTTTTTAATAAGAAAAGCATTTTTTCGTGAAGAATTGAGATGTCTGGAGTCTCTTGAGGACAGTGGATTCTGAGAAGCTTTCATTTAAATTATACCATTCATCCTCATCTACCTCAGGGCAAATAAAATAAAGAAGTTCCAGGGACCAGAACAGCCAGCAGAGGTTCCAAAAACCCTGTCATAGAAAATGGCCGGTTTCTTTCTTTGAAACTAGAATAGACAGATATACCTAAACATCGAATATTTCCATATTAAGAATCTTTTCCTTTTAAGTGGTTTAATAATGATGTGAGAGGCTATGCTTTTTTACTGTATGTCAACCAACCGCTTTACATAGTTTTAAGGTCTCTCTCTCCAGCACACCCTGCCTTAGCCCCTGTGCTCCCTGGCTTAGCTCTCTACCTCTGCTATTTCAGGAACACACTGGGCCTCCAGCTCCTGTCCTCCTCCTTCCCTCAGCTCACACCACGTGTAAACCCTACAGTTTTCCAGAGCCGCCTGTAGTTCCCTGTAATGCATGGTGCTTACCCAGCTACTATGAATGGTACAGATAGCTTTCTTTAAATGCCTCTTCAACTCTCCATAAGCACTGATTTATAGTAATGCCTCCCTTTATTGACTGATTATGATATACTAGCACAAATAGCATTCCCATAGCACTTAAGTTACAAAATCTCCAGGTTTTTTTTTTTTTTGTGTGTGTGTGTGTGTATATAACTGGGGATTGAACCCAGGGGCATTATACTTCTGAGCTACACCCCCAGCCCTATTTTATTTTTATTTTGAAACAGGGTCTCACTAGGTTGATAAGAGTTTCACTACTTGCTGAGGTTGTCCTCACTCCTGTGATCCCCCTGTCTCAACTTCCCAAGTACTGGAATTTCAAGCATGCACCACCACACCTGGCTACAAAATCTTCAATGATTATCTCTCCCCCCTGGCTCATGATTCAGGAATGCAGGTATCCTTAGCTCTGCTTAACCAACAAGGATACTGAGCACCAGAAAACTGACATAACTCCCCCCTCCCTCAGCGAGGCCCTCAGCAACTTAGTGAGACCCTGTCTCAGTAACTTAGCAAGACCCTCAGCAAGAGAGACTTTGTGAAACAAAGAAAGAAAGAAAGAAAGAAAGAAGGAAGGAAGGAAGGAAGGAAGGAAGGAAGGAAGGAAAAGACTAGGGGGTGTAGCTCAGGAGGTAGAATACCCCTGGGTTCAACCACCAGTGTGACTCACTCACTCAATCAATAAATAAAATAAAACACAAGTCAGAGCTTGATTAAAACATTTCAATGAGCCAGGCATGGTGATACACATACACACCTGTAATCCCAGGGACTCCAGAGGCTGAAGCAGGAGGATCACAAGTTCAAGGTCAAACTAGGCAACTTAGAGACCCTGTCTCAAAATAAAAACCAAAAAGGGCTGAGGGTGTAGCTCAGTGGTGGAATGCCCCAGGGTTCAACCCCCCTAGGAGGGGGAAAAAAAACTGTTCCTTTAACCTTGAGCTCCATACTCTTGACCTAGCCAACACCTATTCACCCCTCAGGCTTGGTTTAAAGTATGTCCTTGAAACCTCTGTTCTTGCCAGGCACGGTGGTGCATGCCTGTAGTCCCAGTACTTGGGAGACTGAGTCAGGAGGATCACAGGTTGGAGGCCAGCCTCAGCAACTTAGGGAGGCACCACTGTAACAGCCACAATGCCCCCCACACAGCGAGTACTCGAGTCCCCTGTACAGTGTTGACTGATCTCAGCCCATTGTAACATTGTGACCCATCCTGAATCATTCATTCATACAATTGTTTATTGGAAGTCTACTAGGTCTCTGGGACGTCCTTAGTCATTTGGAATGGAGAAGAGAATAATGTAGATAGAAACATCTTCCTTGAAGCCTTACATTCCCAAGAAATAAGCCAAGCCAGACAGGTGTGGTGGTGAATGCCTGTAATCCCAGTACTTGGGAGGCTAAGACAAGAGGATGGAAGTTTCACGGCCAGCCTCAGCAACTTATGGAGGCCCTCCGCAACTTAGTGAGACCCTGTTTCAAAATAAAAAAGAATAAACTAGGGCTGGGGATGTAGCTCAGAAGTACATGGGTTCAAACCCCAGTACTACACACACACACACACACACACACACACACACACAAAGAAAGCATGTTAAGTCAATAAACAACTGTAAAACATTTGAGTCAGAAAAGGACAAGCACTACCTGGCTCCACTTACACAAGGTATTTAGACTCATCCAGTTCGCAGACAGAAAGCTGGAATGGTCATTGCAGGGCCTGGCGGTGGGGGCTGGGGGGGCAGGAATGAGGAGTTGCTATTTACTGGGGATGGATTTACAGGTTGGAAAGGTAAAAAAAAAAAAAAACGTCCTGGAGACGGATGGTGGTGATGTTTGCACACGACATGAATACCTAATGACACTGAACGGCACACTGAAAAAAATGGCTAAAATGGTAAATTATATGTTACATATATTTGTATCACAATACATCATGAAAGTGTATTAGCTATTAGGAATGTGCTGGAGAAAAATAAGGATGGGAAGGGGAGATAGGGAGGACGGAGGGGTTAGAGGCCAGCATGAGTCTCACTTCGGCTACAGGGCTTTGCACCTGCTGTTTTTGCTCAGGAGCTGAGCTCCAAGCACTACCACAGGTTTGGAAGATGAAGCACAACCTGAATCTTCTATTGGATCATCACTGACTATAAAAGTTTAGCTTTTAGGCAGGCATGGCGGTGCACACCTATAGTCCCAGTACTTGGGAGGTTGAATCAGGAGGATCACAGATTTGAGGCCAACCTCCGCAACTTAGTGAGACCCTGTTTCAAAATTTAAAAAAAAAATTAAAAGGAGGGGCTAGAGATGTAGCTTGGAGGTAGAATGGTCCTGGGTTCAATCCTCAGTACCAAAAAAAAAAATGAAAAATGAAAATGCAATGTAACTATTTAATATCTTTTGTATTGGGTGGTAAAATTCCTGAGAACCAGATGCCTTTCACTCCCCCTGAACTGCATGAGTAAAATCCCCCATAGGAATAACGGGGTCTCAAATCATTACTCAGGCCCATCCTTTATCTTTCTGCATCCTCATTTCAGTTTAAGCATTTTCTGTCATGCGTCATCAAGGAATTATGAGGCTATTTGAGGAGGTAAAAATGACGAGTTTCTGAAAATCAGATAATTATATCTGATTTATATCTTCAGCATCTCTATAAATCACTCTAATAGCCATGCTTCCTTGCATTTGGCTTTATACTAGTTACTTTTTTTTCACAAACAGGAAAGGATCTATGTGGATTCCAAGTCTCATTGTCATCTGGCCAACAGCAAATACATGTCTTCCAGTCTTCTTGCTTACCTCTAACCTGAAGGTCTCACCATTTAGGGATCCTGTGACCAGCAAAGCTTCCTGGGATATTAAGTCTAAAGCCCTTCTGCAGCATAATCTTGGTTAGTTGTAACTATTTAATATCTTTTTAAAAGCATAAATCTTTTTTTCAATGTAACTGTGAGACTTGTATAACTTATTAGAAACTGCCAAGTGATGAGCCATCTTATATATCTGGATCCTCAAGTCTAGATTGCCAGAACTGAATTCTTCCAAAATTAAAAATATTCTCTCTTTTCTCAACTCCTTCAGAGGCACCCAGACAAAAACATGGAGTGTACCTGAAAACACAGCCTAGAGCTTATAATCCCAGTACTTGAGAGGATGAAACAGGAGGATCGCAGGTTTGTGGCCAGCCTCAGCAACTTAGTGAGGTCCTTTGCAATTAGTGAGACCCTGTTTCAAAAATAAATAAATAAATAAAATAAGCCGGGCATGGTGGCACACGCTTGTAATCCCAGTACTTGGGAGGCTGAGACAGGAGGATCCAGGTTCGAGGCCCACCTCAGCTACTTAGTGAGGCCCTCTGCAACTTAGTGAGACCCTATTTCAAAATAAAGAATAAAAAATAGGGCTGGGGGTACAGCTGAGAGGTAGAATGCCCCTGGGTCCAATCCCCAGCACCGCAAATAAATAAATAAAATAAAATAGGGCTGGAGGTGTAGCTTGGAGGTAGAATGCCCCTGGGTTCAATCCCCAGTACCATAAATAAAAAAATTTTTAAAATAAATAAATAAATAAATAGGGCTGGGGGAGTAGCTCAGAGGTTGAATGCCCCTGGGTTCAATCGCCAGTACCACAACAAAACAAAACAAAACAAAACACAGCCTAGAAACAAGCAAGTTACCCAACGATGAAGATGAAATATGACTTAGAGAATAACCTTCTGTTGCCATGATGATCTCATTTAATTTCTCTCTTCTGGTCTTTTTTAATTCAGTTAAATGGGAACCCTTTGACACTGTGATCGCTGGGCAGGTGTACTGGTAGTACTTCTAACATTATTTTAAAAATAGAAATAGTTAAGTGACTGCTAAATCAGAACCATTGTCCGAATAAGTGACCAGCCTAAGTGCTTCAAGGACACATGCCTAGGGTCAAAAATTTTTTTTCAGCCATTCCTTAACAGTTCAAATGTATTTTGGATTTCTTTAATCTTTTCCTCCCACCTTTCTGTATCTACTTAATTTAATGTTTGTAAAATGATTCCTTCTCCTAGAACAAGTAAGCTATTTCTGGGCTTTGTTTTCATGATGAAATCTATTTGTGCAGAGTAGTGGACTCTTTAAGGTCTTATTTTTTTATTGGTACATCATAATTATACATAATAGTGGGATTCATTGGGACATATCATACATGCACATAACATAATTCGGTTAATTTCATTCCCCAGTATCTCCCCTTTCCCTCCCCTCCTCTACTCTGCTGGTCTCTCTTCTATTAGAAAAGAACTAAATTAAATAATTTGAAGGAAAATGGATGGAACTTGAGACCATTATGTTAAACGAAATAAACCAGACTCAGAAAGTCAAGGGTCATATGTTTTCTCTCATATGTGGAAGCTGAGCAAAAAGGTGGTGGGGAAGGAAGGGGGAATCTTTAAGTTCTCACAAAAGCATTTTCTCTGGGTTTCGCTTTCCTCATCTGTAAAGTGGGTCACACTCTCCTTGTCTATAAAATAGCAGAAGTTCATTTCACCTCGAAGTTCACAGTTTCTGTGAAATGATTGGCTCTCTTGCTGTGATGTGAAAGAGATGCCCCACTCCCCTACAGTGGGGTCTCATTCATTCTCCTTTGGGCTCCTGACAGGGCTGTCCACCGCTGTCTCTTCTCATTCAAAACCATCCCGCACATGGCTGACGTGCAGGTTGATATTTAACATACATAGATATGGACTTGGTTTGCCCACAGAACTCACGACAAATCCTTGTCTGGTGCCCAAGGCCCTGAGCCACAGGCCCTCATTGGCTTTCTCATCTTCTTCTTTCCTACATGTCCATTCATTCATTCACTCATTCATTCATTCAAATATACTGTGTTTATTAAGAGCTCACTATTCTGAGCATCCGCTAGATGCCAGATACAGTGATGAGCCAACCCAGGTTGGTCCGAGGCAGGGCACTGCACCTGGAGAGCCCCAGGTGGGAAGATGTCAGTAGTTTATGACAGTTGGAACCTAGGCCTGTGTGGCTGAAGCAGAGACACCAAAAGTAGGGACTGAGCTTGGACGGAAAAGTAGAAAGTAAGTTAGAACCAAGTATGGTGGTGCACGCCTGTAATCCCAGTTAACTTGGGAGGCTGAGACAGGAGGATGGCAGGTTCAAGGACAGCCCCAGCAACCTAGTGAGACTGAGCAACCTAGTGAGACTCTGTTTTAAAATGAAAAATCTAAAGGGCTGGGGGTGTTTCTCAGAGTTCAGTCCCCAGTACCACAAAAAAAAAAAAAAAGAAATTAAGTTAGATAGGACCTCGTAGGTCTCCTTAAGGAATTCTGTCATTATCGGAAGCGCAACGAGAAGGTCTGTTTATCAAACAGAGTCGTGGTGCCCGGCCATTTTTCTCCCCCAAGTTGTTGCTTTTACAGGTCCTTCAGCATAAACTGTACTCTTAGTTCTCTCCATCTCTGCCTGCTAAACTTATAAACATTATTTAAAACACCAAGCTCAAAGGTAGAATGCCCCTGGGTTCAATCCCCGGTACCAAAAAAAAAAAACAAAAAAAAAACACCAATTTTCCCCAGTCCCACCAAAAAATTTAAATAAACAAACAAACAAACACCAATTTCAAAGGCCATCTCCTCCATGGAAAATGTCTTCCTCTCCCCAAATCAAATGAAGCTTGTATCAGAGTCACTGATTTCACCATCTCTTCTATATACCAGCTCTAAGGCCCAAGATGGCAGCTACTAGCTACATGTGACCTGATATGTGGACAAAATGAATAATAACTATGTCAATAATAATTTTATCCTAGCCAGGTGTGGTGGTGCACGCCTGTAATCCCAGTACTTGGGAGGCTAAGTCAGAAAAATCGCAGGTTCAAGGCCAGCCTCAGAAATTTAGCCAGGTCTTCAGCAACTTAGTGAGACCCTGTTTCAAAATAAATAGGCCAGGCGTGGTAGCGCACACCTATAATCAATCCCAGTACTTGGGAGGCTGAGACAGAAGGATCGCAGGTTCGAAAACAGCCTCAGAGAGTAGTGAGACTCATCAACCTAGCAAGACCCTGTTTCAAAATAAAAATAAAATTCAATCCCTAGTACTGCACACAAAATAATAATAATATTAATATTAATAATAATAATAATAATAATTTTATCCTGAGTACATTTTAAATATTAATTTGGGTCATATTGGGTTAAATAAATTATATTATTGAAATTCATTTCATCTTCCTTTTTACTTTATTAATGCAGCCACTAGAACATTCGAAATGATGTCTGTGGGTCACATTCTATTTCCATTGGACAGTACTCTTCTCGACCATACATTTCCTGACAAGTGAAATTTTATTCAATTATTCAGCCATTTATCTCCCCAAGGAACACTAGCTTGTCCATGGCGAAGACTTAGTATTGCTTAAATCCACTGCCATTTTTCTAGAGGCTTAAATTAGTAATTTCAGTACACTACTTCCTTCCCTCTAAAATGTGTAGCCCAAACTCCATGGTGAAAATAATAGGTAGGGGAGGAGAACGGTTTTCTCCCCAGGCCCTAAGGAGGCTAGTTGTACAGAACCTGTGGGGAGGTTGTGCAAGCGGCAAGCTGCTGACTCAGGAGGGTTTCTCTGTTTCCAAAGCAAGAACCCTTACTGCAGTGGAGGGAGGCAACATTCGGACAAGAGGATCCTTGTGGTTTTTCACAGTATCTGTGGAAACAATCTGAGGCTAAGGTTTAAATTAAACTGACTTTCAAAGACTCTTTGTAGTTACTGTATGTGCCCTGACATTTGTTGCCCCAGCGCCGCTCACACTGATTACTATGAATGAGGGTTTACGAGTGATGGAATAAAATACTGTTCCCTGCCGATGGACATTTCCTAGCATGGACTTGGTTTGTTTTAACGATGATACTGAGACCAAGGAAAATTATTAAGAGTATAGAAAACATAACACTGAGAACAAAATTATTAGGATACCAAGCATTTGTGGTATGGGAAAACAAACTTTAGGACTTCCCAGTACCACATCTATAGTTTTATGGGTTGTTTGGTTTGGGCTGCTGTCTGGCTTAGCAAGTCTCCTTATGGTTCATACAGGCTGCCTGTGGTGACTATTCATATACATTCTCCTTTTTACTTAGGAGATCTTTGAAGATGAACAGACATATTTCCCATCACAAAGTGGATGGGGACGACCCTTTGCCACTCCTCTTACCACCTGACTCCATCATCACCCCCCTCATGCCCACACCAATACACAATGGCTAAGGCCTCACAAGGACACGAGGTAGTCACAGCAAATGTGTCTGTGTCCAGCCAAGAAAATGTGAGCAGTGCTGGAGCCCCAGGCAAGGTCAAAGAACACACACATGCACGCACACACGCACACATGCATGCACACACACATGACTGTAGTTATTTCTAGAGAGAATTAGGGGGGAACCTGAAGTCAAGGGACATGATTTGGCTCTTACCTTTAAACTTACCTTGTTGGCACCAACAGGCTCCTGAGGTCTGGGACACATTCAAATGAGTTAATCAGATTAGCAAACAGTCACTTTAGAAAGGACTGACAACTTAGCCCTGTGGGAAAGAAAGAAAATAGTCTCTGTTGTGCAGAAAGAAAGGGCATCAGGGGTACAAAAACCCCTCCCAGATTTGAGGGAGGAGGAGAAGGAGAGACACTGAAGGGAAAAAGCAGGAACTGTAGTAAGCCTTATTCAGTGGTTCTCAAAGTGTGTTCCTAGGACCAGTAGTGTCAGCTTCACCGGGGAACTTGGTAAAAATGCAAACCCTGGATCCTGCCTTAGACCTACTGAACCAGAGACTTCAAGGATGGGGTCCAGCAATCTGTATTTCAGCAAGCTTTTTGTGTAATTCTGGTGCGGGCTTAATAATTTTATTGGGCTTTTTTATTTGTTTGATTGCTTTTTCCTAACCACTAGACCACCAGAGAAGGCTTAAGTTTGAGAACCACTGGCCTACTAAGAATTGAGGGCACTAGAGGTGGTGGATGAAGTAGAAGAGAGCCCTGTCAGCAGTACTGCCCTTAGGAGCAGGCCAACAGCAACCTAGTGAGACCCTCAACAACTTAGAGAGACTTTGTTTCAAAACAAAAAATAAAATAGGGCTAGGGGTATAGCTCAGAGGTAGAATGCCCCTGGGGGTTCAATCTCCAGTACCAAAAATAAAAAATTACCTAGAAAATTTTCTATGAAAATTGACTTTGATCTACTGTTGAGAGAAGTTATTTTTTTCTGATTGCCTACTTATATACTGCAACAATCCTAAAATATGATTTCCCTAGAAGGCTATTCTTTGTAGGATTCTGAAATAAGATCTGAAAACCTAGGTTAACTAGGTTTAACTAGAAAGTTAATGTCTGTTGAGCTTGAATTCTTTTTTTTTTTTTTTGAGGTACTGGGGATTGAACCCAGGGGCATTCTACCTCCGAGCTACACCCCCAGCCCTATTTTTAATTTTTTATTTGGACACAGGGTCTCACTAAATTGCAGAGGGCCTCACTAAGTAGCGGAGGCTGGCCGCGAACCCGGATCCTCCTGTCTCAGCCTCCCAAGTACTGGGATTACAAGCGTGCGCCACCACGCCCGGTTTGTTGAACTTGAATTCTAGAATAACTTCAAATTAAAAATTAATGAATTTAGCCAGGCGTGTTGGCAAACACCTGTAATCCCAGTACTTGGGAGACTGAGACAGGAAGATCACAGGTTTGAGGATAGTCTCAACCACATAGTGAGACTATCAGCAACCTAGTGAGACCCTGTTTCAAAACAAAAAATAAAAATGGTTAGGTGGTGGCGCACACTTGTAATCCCAGTATTTTGGGAGGCGGAGACCGGAGGATCCGGGTTCGCGGCCAGCCTCAGCTCTCTCTCTCTCTCTCCCTCTCTCTCTTTCTCTCTCTCTCTCTCTCTCTCTCCTTAGTGAGGCCCTCCACAACTTCGTGAGACCCAGTTTCAAAATAAAGTATAAAAAATAGGGCCGGGGGCATAGCGCAGAGGTAGAACGCCCCTGCGTTCAATCCCCGGTACCGCAAAAAAAAAAAAAATGGTTAGGGGTGTAACTCGGAGAGAGAATGCCCCTGGGTTCAATCCCCAGTACCACATACAGTAAACAAAAACACAAACGAATATAAGTAAATTTATCTTTAAGAACTAAAATTATTTTTTCACAACATGACAGTTCTGGAAAAAATTATATATGTTTGTTAAAAATTCCTTCATTTCCAGGAAAATGGGAAAAAGCAGATAACTAAGACCACCATGGAGACTTTCAGAGCTGGAAAGTAGTGAAAATATATTCAAATCCAAGATTTATCATTTCTCTTCAGATTGATACTGAATAGTACCTTTCCTTTTTTAGAAAGTCATCTTTAAAATATTTCAGCCTACATTAATTCAGTAGAATTAATATAATTGCATATAATTTAGTGAAATAAAGTAGAAACAAGATTATACTAACCAGTACTGGAACACACAAAATATCCTTCAAGGTGACTAGACATAGGGAATTAAAACATGCATAATTTCCATCTAAGAACTAATGATCAGAGTTAAAAGGTGTCTTGTTTTGAATGAGGAAATCCATTATATTTATCTCCAGTGGCAAGGGATTATTATTATGTTGTAATTATGTTTTATATTGGCTCCATATTTTAGCCAGAGTTGCTGAAGAGTAGAAAAAAATAATGATAGCAAGCAAACCCATGAAGTGTGCATTGCAGAGAGTAAAACTCAAGGGAGATGCCTTCCATGAATATATGCTTGCAACATGCAGGGTTGGATGCATAGACACTGTGTGTGTGTGTGTGTGTGTGTGTGTGTGTGTGTGTGTGTGTGTGTTAGTTACTGGGGATTGAGC
>PVJS01000802.1:0-57062 GCA_004027185.1 Glis glis
TTTTTATTCTTAGTGTCTTACTAATATCACTTAGCATGATGTTCTCTAGTTCTCTCCATTTCCCTGCAAATGATGTGATTTTGTTCTTCTTTGTGGCTGCGTAAAATTCCATTGTGTACATATCCCATAGTTTTGTGATCCATTCATCTGTTGATGGACACCTTGGCTGGTTCCAAAGTTTGGCAATTGTGAATTGTGCTGCTATAAACATAGACCTTCTAATGGCATTTTGTTCGATTTGAAAGAACTTTTCTATTTTTTTTTTTTCTATAGAAGAATCTGAAGACATAATTTTGTACTATGTTTTCAGTTGATTATATAACTAAACTTTTAAATAATAATAAAATTTGCTGTGGCTTCATAAAGAGGCATTTTACTAGTAGCATTTGCTCTGGAAAACCAGTTGGTTATGCTGACAATTCTGCTTCCTTTTATCAAGTCAAAAAGACGTATCAGCTGAAATTTAGGGCTGGAGTCAGTCAAACTGTCATCACAAAACTTGCCTTTGCCATCTGTTTTGATGCCTCCTTGACATATCTTTTTGATGGATGGTGTTACCATCAGCAAAGGCATCATACCTGGACATCTGCAGGTTCCTTTGAGTCCACAAAAGCATTCTGGTGGAACTGCTATGACACCTTCCTCAGCAGATGCTGAAAAAGTGCTAAATGTGTAATGCGCTTCCTCTTCCTGTTGCAACTGCTCTCTTGGGAAAAGTTACTACCAAAATGACCTCAGACATTCTTAACTACATGCCTGTATCTTATATTAGGTATTCAAATGACTCCCTGCCACCTTAAAAAGGGCTGCAGTTACTTTTCATATGTAGATATTTACTCTTTATCTTTCTTACTCTGAGGCACACCAGTTCTCTGTGTCCACGGGTGTGTGGAATTTTTGTCTATTTCTTCAGGTTATCACTTCTCAATCAGCTAGGAACTATTTCATATACACATCTGTGCCAATCTAGGCAAAGGAGTGTTAGGACTCATGTAGTCAAAGCATCAATGTCTTCTTATAAGTTGTCCTCAAAATTTTCTCCACTAATCTATTCTAGCCAGGCACAGTGGCATACACTTGTTATCCCAGTACTTGTGAGTCTGAGACAGGAGGATCCCAGGTTTGAGGACAACCTTAGAAACTTAGAGAGGCCATCAGAAAATTATTAAGGTCCTATTTTGAAATAAAAATAGAGCTGGGGGTATAGCTCAAGTTAGAACATCCCTGGGTTCAATTCCCAGTACCCACAAAAATAAAAAATTAAAAAATAAATAGAAAAGAAAGAAATCTATTATTTTTTTCTATCCCCTTGTAGATGAAACAGGTTGGTAATTGCTTCTAAATCTCCTACTATGAAATGTCCTCATGGTTTCACATTTCATATTTTACTTAAATATTTTGTGTTCATAATTTCTTGATGCCTCAATTGAAATGTCCAATTTAAGATTATATTACCCATTCTGATGTTAAATAATTTTCAGATAGATGCAGTTTTTAGATTTTACTATTTCCTACTAGATAAATAAAATATTTATAATGAAGGAATAAATTCAAGTAAAAAAAACCCCGCAAGCTGGGTGTGGTGGCGCATGCTTGTAATCCCAGTATTTGGGAGGCCGAGAGAGGAGGATCACAGATTCAAAGCCAACCTCAGCAACTTAGTGAGGCCCTCTGCAACTTAGTGAGACCATGTTTCTAATTAAAAAATAAAGGGCTGGGGTTGTAGCTCAGAGGTAGAAGGCCCCTGGGTTCCATCTCCAGTACCAAAACAAAAACAAAACAAAACAAAAAACCTGCATTGTGAACAAGTACTGCAGAATGTTTATGGAAAATAAATACTATTTTGCACCTGAAGGATCTGCCTTTCATGTTGTGGTTGCTAAGACAATCCATATAGCCTTCATTTTGAAATTGTTTTTAGAACACACTCTCACATTAACTACATTATAGTGTAAAAGAAAAAGTAACTTATTGATGCTTATTAAAGTATGGTGAGGGAGTCTTTATTCAGGACCATTGCCTAGCTCTAGGGAGATCAACTTCAAATGTATAATGGGAAGGTAGGAATTTATAGGCAAGGAAAAGGGAAGGAGTTAATGGGTGAAAAGTTTTCAAGAGGAAACATGAGAGGTAAGGGAGATTCTGGTTAAACTGACTTAACAGTATTCATGCTGAGGATGGGCCAGGGTGATCAGACATCACCTGAGACATGGTAGAGGATGATGAACTGATCGGATTTTGAGGTTCATCATGTACAAAGGGTGAGGGGTTCGTGCTAGACTGATTTACCAGGGTTCTTTGCTAAAACTGAATTTTACAAGGAAGTACATAAATGTTCCCAGTAGAACATTCAGAAGCCTGACTAAAGTTTAGTCAAGCAGAACAATCTTTGTCAGTAACTATCCCTAATTTTAGAATGAAAACAACAGAAAATAAAATAATACATGGTTTAAGCATGCATTGTTTTACTCCACATGATTTATTTCAAACATAATCTATCCAAATAGGATTAACCTTGTCAATATTGAGGCCATTTCAAAGGATATAGAGTAACATCTGAAGGTAATTTTAAAAGATTCAAGCAAAGTTAAAATAAAGAAAATAAAGTGGCTTGTTTTGAAAGCACAACAGACACTTGTAGGTGTTAATTTGAGAATGTCTAAATAAAAAGAACTTATCTTTTATTTTATTTTTTATAGAGGACTATATACTTCCTGGATATGAAAACAAAAAGTCACGTAGGAAGTAAAGAATATAACAAACACATTCTAATGAAAATAATAATGCTCTTTTGGAAAGACATTGTTTTCTCAGGCAGGATACAAAATCTGAATGGCTTCAATTTTACTTTCTCTGGCAATAATTAGATGGTTAAAATAATTCTCTACAGGATGAATAGTTATATGAACATATAAAGACAGTGTCCATCTACATATATTTAGCTTTATTTTAGATAATTTTTGTATTTAATGCAACTCTTACTAATGTTATCCATTAGTTTTCAGTTAGGAATTTTCTAATTTATACATTTAATTGAATTTGAAACCAATTAATACTATTAGAGATGATATATATACTGGAATCTTAGTGGGTTTTTTAGAGTTTTATTGATTTTTTATTCATATGCCTAAATAGATTTAATTTTTATTTTGCACATATTTTAGTGGATGTCTCTTTTATTTATGTAAATTCAACCATATCCAGATTTCATGCATTTTTAGTCACAGCTGAGATCCTCTGCCTGTGTATTAAACAGGTTGAATCATGATCATAATTTCTTAAGGTGTTCTTGAAACTTCACACCAATCTTTTAACAAGGTTAGATTTGTGGGCAGGAATCACTTGAATTTTAACTAGTACCACAGACCTTTCTTCATTTGTTTTAAGCACAATGTGGCCAGGCAGACACCAACACAAGTGAAGATAAAAGCTCCCCATGTAAATATGTCATTGGTTTTTCTTGATTTTTAGAAGTATAGCATTAGATATGAATCTGAATAATTTATATTATTTTTAAATCATAATTCTCTCTAAATCTTAAATTTTACCTTCTTTTTTCTTTTAAATGATTCTTTTTCTTAGAATTTAACAAATTGCTTATGCAAACTGAACTAGATAACATTTCCAAATAAAGTCCATACAGCAAGATAAAAACTTTTATGTGCTTTTATTAAATAAATTAGAGGGAAGATAAATTTCTCAGTTAAGTAGGTGTTTATCATCCTCAAATTTATTAAAATTGGCTGAATAAATACAAACACAGACAGACAGAAGTGTACATAAAAGTTCTATAATGGTTTATGGGCTACTGGTTTATTTACTATTTTGGTAGAATTTTACACCCTGTATTTTAGTAATCTACCCTAAAAGTGTGAATGCTCCATCTGGAAGGGAAGTCATCATTTCTGTAGATTACATTTTAGGTTATCTGTGACCAAACACAGTTCAAGTTTTGACTTACTTGCAAAACAACTTATGTCTCTGATATAAAGAGCTTTGCATGGTTCACTCTTTTGGAGAAAGAGAGGTCTGGCCTGAGTATTCCTATTGTAGAGCCTACCAGGCAAAAGCAAAATAGAACTTAAGCTTTTAAATCAAGAATAAATGGAATAAGGCTGATAGCCTTTCAGATGTGAGACTCTTAATTCAGAGTTGGGGAGTTATTTTTAAGAAACACAAAACCAAAAACAAAATGGTGGGTATCAACTCGAATACTTACAGAATAAGAAGGAAAGGTAATTGACAATCTATTGGGGACAATACCTAAAATACAATCTAAAAGTCTATGTTTAAATAAATAGTATTGATTATTCGGTGACAAGTAGTACAGAGTAAATGAGTATTAGAGAATTAGCCAATATAACCTAGCTATCTTCAATCTTAAGGTACAGACTCCAGAAGATTGTAGTAGAGGGTTGTATCAAAATCATGGATGAAGTCATTAGAAAAGTAGTTTAAGTTAAATATAAATGTGCTTGGAGTAAAAGACATGCACATTGTTTCTCCTATGACCATTGCAAGGTCATCACCATGTAATTGCATGTCCACCACGCAGCACTGTTATTGTTGGCATCGCTAACTGGAGAAATCCCATGCTGACAAATGGTGGATATTGATTGCTATGATGACCTTGAATGGGATCAATTTTAGCTTCTATCTGCTTAAACAATTCTTTTTTTACTCCCCAGGTGTTTTAAACTTGACCAGGGAATGTAGCGGGAATTGAATAGGTTGACAACATATCTCACACATGCCTATACACACACACACACACACACACACACACACTCACATACACACACATTTTCTTCTTACTATCCTAAGACTAAATTTAGCTATATTCTTGGAATTAAATTTTTTTTTCATCTATTCTACTTCATCTTATTTTGTTAAGCATATTTTGGCTTATCTCTAAATCACTGCCTTATATAATAACAAAGGTTTATTTTTAAAAGCAATTTCAGAAAATCATTCCTACTTTCATAAATCACAGAAATTTGCTTTAGCATATGATTTAGGAATCTGCCTTAAACCTTGGGCTAGATATTTCTTTTCCCTAAGCTGACTTTTCTCCCCTTTGTGATGGATAACAAAAAACTAAAAATAAGAAAACCAAATCACAGGGATATAAGGACGTACGTAACATCATGTTCTTGCAATGCTTAACATAACATTTTGCACATAAGTTCTCAGTTAATAGCAGAATTAAGAAAATCACCTAAGAAAATGTGCTATTTATATTATCAGTGGCAATACTGATATGAGTCTTTCTTTAATGGATTCTAATGTTAATGGTAATTGGTCTATCATTTAAGTTTATCTGAATAAATATGAAATTTAATATTTTTATGATTGATTTGAATGTTTCCTTCAGCTATTTTGTTATTTTTTTTTTTCTTTTGCAGAACTGGGGATTGAACCCAGGGGCATTCCACCTCCAAGCTACACTCCCAGCCCTATTTTTTATTCTTTATTTTTTATTTTTTATATTGAAATGGGGTCTCACTAAGTTGCTGAGGGCCTCACTAAGTAGCTGAGGCTGGTCATGAACCTGCAATCCTCCTGTCTTAGCCTCCCAAGTACTGAGATTACATGCATGCGCCACCACACCCAGCTAGCTATTTTATAATAACTTTAAGCTCTCTGAATTAAGAAATATGTGCTTTTTATTTTTCCTTAGTATGTATCTTCAATAATATTATATATTATTGTGTTTCAGAACTAATTTTCCTTTTATCACTTCATTAGTTCACTACATCTATTCCTTCAAATATTTGAGTGCTTTTCTGTATCTGTTAGGTATGGAGATACAATGGTAATCTGCAAGTCATGACGATTATAGAAATAAATAAAATAATTATTAAACAGTATATATAATTTAAAATGACAGGATGGCTACAATGTACTACGAGGGATAAATTTTGTCTAAGAAGCATAAGAATATGCCAACTGAGTCTTCTTCAGAGATTCCATTAATATTTTATGATATCATTAGGCATAATTGAGTCACATGTCCAACCTATCAAGAAAGGGACAACAGGAATATATATTCTATTAGAAAGAAATAAGGAGCAAATGGGTAGACAACTATCTATGACTACTAGAGCTTTGTAGCCAGTTATTATCTTTTTTTTTTTGGTACTGCAGATTGAAACCAGGGGCATTCTACCTCCAAGCTACACCCCCGGCCCTATTTTATTTTATTTTTTAATTTTGAAACAGGTATCCCTAAGTTGCTGAGAGTCTCGCTAAGTTGCTGAGGCGGTCCTCAAACTTCAGATCCTCCTATCTCAGCCTCCCAATAACTCCAGGCTCAGTTATTATCTTTTTGATCTTAAGAATAACAGGGGCATAGTGGTGCATGCTTGTAATCTCAGTCCATGGGAGGCTGAGACAGTAAGATCTCAGGTTCATGTCCAACCTCAGCAACTTAGTGAGGTCCACCACAACTTAGTGAGACCCTGTTTCAAAATAAAAAATAAGGCTGGGGGTATGACTCAGATGCAGAACACCCCTGGTTTCAATCCCCAGCATCAAAAAATAAAACATAAAAAATAATAAATAAATAACAGGGAGCCATTTATAAAGTTTGATATGATCAGGTTTAAGATCTAGAAGGACCGTATTGGCTCAGTGTAGAAAACAGGCTGTTAGAAATCACAGTGGATGTGTTAGGTGTTAGGTACCACATAGTAGAGGTGTTAGTCAAGAAAGTCACCTGAGTTTATAAAAGTATTCAAATGAAAAATACATGACGATCATTGGTATATTCACTCAGATTTATTTGAATAAATGATGCACTGGAAGATAGATTGAAGTAGACAGAGAACTGGTAGAGAATGAAGACATGAAATCATGAAGACAACTCGTTGACTTATCCTGTCATGAAGAAAAGGAAAGAGGAAGAATAAGTACAAGGGGAAAGTATGTTAACTGGAGGAAGGGAAGTTAAGGCCTAAGGACTTAAACATGTTTAAGGGTTATCAGTTAAAAGAGAGATAAGAGAGAAATAGTTATGTAAGATTTCTTAAAAGGATAAAGGAATGTGATGGAATCCAAAGCAGGACATGAAGGTCTCACCGTGGGAGGAAGGGTTCCAAAGAAGAGTTTTAATATAGAAAGCTTTTTATGTAAGAAGGGTTTTGAATTCGTCTTTGAGTGTTTCCATACACGGTTTAATATTTCTCTGTGAAGTAAAGGCAAGGCCAAGTGTCAAGAATGCATGCGTTCATGGAAGGGTTTGAATTTCAGGAAAGGGGGCATTTGAAATAAGAGTTGTCTATAATAAGTTGAGACAAGTAGTCATGTTTCTGGGCAGTGTTGATTGTCTTCTTTAGCTTCCCACTTGGTGGTATGACTTTCTCCATCAATCGTGTGACTCCTTTCGTATAGATTAAGAGGGCATGGATAGTTGAATTCATTCAGGACTGGAGTTGGGTTAGATGGTCTAAATAAAATGGCTAATTTAATGGGTTTAGGATATTGGCAACATTTACATTGAGAATAAGGATCATGGGGTCCCGCATGAACAAACTGGAAATAAAGAAAGCAGAAGGAGCTTTTAAATTACAAGACTGTAGGTCTTTAATGGGCATGAGGCTTTAGTGAGATTGGAAACCGTGAGCAGTAAAGAAATTAGGTAAGCAAAGTAGGAAAAGTTAAAAAAATAAGAACAAGAAGAGATTGCAGTCACAGAGTAGGATAGTTGAGTAATTGAGTTTGAAAACAAAGCAAGTTTGGGTGTTGAAAATACGTTATATGATCATGGATTTGGGTGACTGACTGACATAAGAGGAAGATTATTGAAGGTGGTTTTTGAACTGAGAAATTACTCTGAACTTTTGGTGGTATGCTGGAGCTGGTTAATGAGACTTTCAGGAATTTTATAATTTATGTGATATCAGATATATATAACTTAAAATTAATAATAATGGGAGCAAAGTCAGCAAATGCTACAAATAAAAATAGATAAAAATCATCGAATACCACAAATCAGGGAAAATCTCTCTTTTTCCAGAGAGCTTATTTGTTAAATATTCCCTACTTCATCATTAAGGAGAAACAAGAATCTGGGTAGTATGATATTGTAAGAGTTATGGAAATATGCAGGAAATGAACGGAAGATGATTGTGAAAGGAATCTGATAGTAGGATTTTAAGACGTGAGCCTTAAGAGAGTAGCAGTTTGTATCTGTTTTCAAGGGGTGTGTGGGACAGTGATGATCTAGAAGTGGGAAAGAAATAGAGGATACTAATTCTATTTCCTATCCTTGATATATATGGAGTGTGAAACACATTTTTCATTAATGCCTTAGAGCTGCATTTTAAGTTAAATAGAGCTTAAAATTATTTATGTAGAGCAATGATGTGGCTCTCTGTATGCTTTGCTTTAAAACTAGGACAGTCATATTTTTTCCTGATTGAATTAAACCATAAACAAAGTCTGAGAGAAAGAAATGTCTAGTTATTCTAAATATTCATCGAGATATAGACTGTCTCCAGTGAAAAATATCTTAGCATTTATATGGCCCAGGCTATTTATTCTGCAATTGAGCAAATTGAGTTCTAGAAAGATGAAGTTATTCACCAAAGGTTGCTTAGGTCTATAATATAAGGAATGAAACTATCATTGTTTCTAAACTCCAGAACCATAGGAATAATTCCATTGTATGCATTTATTTATTTTTCTAATTTATTGTGTAAATATTGGTATGTGCTATGTATCAGGCACTGTTCTAGGTACAAAGACCATGAAAATAGACAAAAATCTCAGCCCTGGTAGACTATATCTTGTAGTGAGTGGAGATCAAACTGAAGAAATAAATAAGCAAAAGAGGAAATATGAAATGTACTACATAGTCATTAAATGCTAGAGATCAACATAAGGCAGGAGGAAGATCAGGCACATCTGTCAAGGGTCACAGTTATAAGTAGTTTATGCTGGAAGTCTTCTTGAAGGGCTCATGCATGAGCAAATACCAGAAGGAAGCAAAGGAAGGAGTCAGATACACAGGGCATGTACCTTCCAGGTAGAGAAAACAGTGCATTCAAAGCCCTGAGCTTAGAGTACAACTTTTCTAACTCAAATGTACCAAATTAATGATTCATGCAATCACTGATGCAGTTACTTTATACATATCAAATTTGCGATTATTGTGATCAAGTGGGCTTGTCCAGCCAGTGGATGGTGATGTTATTAGAATGGTTCATCTCCTCTCCCTAGGATCCAAATGAGGCCATTTATTTACTATTTAGAAATAAAACAGTGCTTGCCTAGTATCCCTAGCACCACAGGGGTAAAATACGGCAAATATGACAAAGTAGAAATAAGATATCTATTTCATATATGTTTTAATATATATATAAGCTTATGTGTATAATACATACATATATACATATATATACACATATATTATGTTATCCTTGATCTATTTTGATGAGCTTTGCATCAGCTCTCAAAGCAATTTAGAAAATCTAGAAAAGGCAATGGCTTAGAGTGAAGAAGATAATTATTTTAAGAGTTTCAGATGTAAAGGGGTGGGCTTTACTGGTGTTTTTTGCTTGTTTGTTTTTCTTTGGTTGGTTTGTTTTGTTTCTGTCACTGCTGTTCATAGCTGAGGGCTTCAATTATAGAGAGGAGTAAGAGACATGGCAAAACTGTGATTGATTACTAAAGGAATAGGAATTACTTCTTCTGACTTTGTATCATTTCATCCTTCATCAATCTAGATTACATCCCAGCTGGCATTTGTCATGACATTTATAACTCACCATGTTACAATTCTGACTTTGTCATGCATCATGAGATCTTCAGCTCTGCCAGGACAGTAGCCATACTTTGTCTTCAGTTTTCATGTGCACTGCCTGGCACGGCCCTTTCTAACAAGCTGGTGTTCAGCAAGTATTAGAATAGAACAAGTGAATGAATGTGTAAGCACATGAATTATTGAATGGAATGAGCTGAAATTTAACATAAAACCTTTGTCCCTCTGAGCCTTCTCTCCTGGAAAGACCAGGTGATATAGGACATGATGGGTTAAACTCCCCTTAGCAAGGACTAAGGGTATTTTTGCAAATCTTGCCTACTAGGCCAATAGGATCCAATTATAGGAAAAAGAAACAGATATTATATATTTGTATTCTTAAAAATTATGAATTATTCTAAAGATAAAGGCATAAATACAAGAAAACAGTGGGTATGTGTAAGTAATGGTATATAGAACCACTGTTATTCTTAATTCATTAGCTACAGGAAACATACAAAGAATACATTCTGATATCTTAGATCTTTACGGCTTGTCAAAGTGACTTAAGGTATATTTTTTTCATTTGTTCCTCATAACATTTCAGTGATCTTGGTAAGGAAGTTTTTATATCTAATAAAAAGCTCCAAGAAATTGTGGCTTATTCAAGGTCCTGCTTAGACCCAGTGTGGTCAATTTTCCTAACTGTATTTCATTTTGGATGAATGGCAGTAAAATATATTGTTGCTGACTATTATTTGTAAGAAAAGAAAACATTTGATCAGAAAATTTAAAGACATCTCAATTTAAAGAATAAAATGCAATGACCAGGACTTCTTAGGAGGGATTCTGAATGGTGCACAATGAACTGTCAAATGCCTAGAATAAAATAATAACTGTCGTTAACTGCTCCAAATAGTTTTAAATTTGCTGCCTATGGTATTCCGCTTGGTCATACTGCTCTTTTTTTCTTCTATTAATTCACTGTAACACGTAAGCTAGCAATTCTCCTTGTTTCATTGTCCTTCCCTTCAAATATCCTGTCTTAAGAGATTGCAGATGCTTTGCGATAAAACTGCTAGAAATATTCCAAGGAATGACAGGTTTGTTAACAATCAAATGCTTTTCAGATCACTGCACTAGCCTCAGATCCACCTCTGATATGAACCACATATGGCTTCAGTCCTGTTTTCCTGTATTAACTCTAATTTCCTAGTGACCAAGTTCAGATGAGTCCAGATAGGGCTCAGCTGTTCTCACCTAGCACATATGTTCTAGTATTATTGATAATTTATTTGCTGTACTAAAAAATTAAAATGCAAATCTCAACTAAATTCTCCTTTACCAAGGGAGACCTTGGTATAAGATTTTCTCAAACCACATATTAGTAACTATTACATGTACTTTTTTTCATAATACAACAAGAAATATTCTTATAGTATAAATATTTGTTAATATTACAAATAAAATTTGCCATGTGAAATTTATTGAAAATGAATAACTTGAGTGTCAAGTAAAACTAAATTTACTTTTGTTATCATGAAAAATTATCAGGAATTATTATCATTCTTTTATTAATTTTGTCATATATGTTCATATACCAAAGCTCAACTAATTCTGCCAGACTAATGATTTAGGAGACAAATAATTTGTTAATGATTGTTTTATAAACTAGAAGAAATGGAATTTGTAGTTTAAAAAAAGTTTTTTTAAAGTTACTTCAACTTATTTGGGGGTGTTTGCCCTGTAGTTAATGTTTGTAAGAACCTGAGTTGAAGTCAACACCGCTAATATTATCTATGAAAACATTAAAATCAGTATACAATTTTCTTTGTATTGTTGGTGGTGCTTTATAGGTATAACATTTAAAACAAAATTAAAGTTATATTTTTCCCATTTCATTTGTGTTGACAAACTTTTCTGTGGAACAATCTTAAAAAGTTAATTTTAAATTCTTACTACCAAATATTGATGATGGTATTTTTTATAAGTTTAAGGTAGTTTGACAGGCTTATAAGAGAATATCCAATGAACATAAGATGGTTTCTAAGTTTAATTTGTTTGACTGCAAGCAAAATGAATACAGGTGGCAATGCCATTTGGGTATCTAAAGATATTCTTCATGACAAAGATAGTTTTTAAAAAGGTGATTTTATTTTATTTTATTTTATTTTATTTTATTTTATTTTATTTTATTTTATTTTTTGAGGTACTGGGGATTGAACCCAGGGACATTCTGACTGCAAGCTACACGCCCAGCCCTATTTTTTATTCTTTATTTTGAAACAGGGTCTCACTAAGTTGCAGAGCTTCACTAAGTAGCTGAGGCTGGCTACGAACCCGCGATCCTCCCGTCTCAGCCTCCCAAGTACTGGGATTACAAGTGTGCGGCACCACACCTTGCAAAATAAAGATGATTTTATATTTCTAGAATATATTGCTCCTAGGAACAGAAAAAGAAGACCTATGCATGCGATATAAAATTCCTTACCTTACTAATTTTTCATAACATTTTAGAAGGGATAGAAATAAAATTACAAAGTGCCTTCCTTACACTGATATCTTAGTTTTAAAACTCTCCAAAGTGTTCAAGAAAAAGTTTCTTAAATGTTTATAGTTGATACTTGCAAAAAGGCAAATAATTTTCAGGTAGGCAACTTAATTTAGAGGTCTAGCAGAAACTAATCTAACATTTTTAAAGTTTAAATCATTAGATATATATTTATGGCATTTGTATATGTGGATTGCATGCTCTCTGGAGAGCACAAAATATTTTGGCAACTGTGAGTTTTAAAAACTGTTGTATTTCTTACTTTGTTAATGTTTATTCTTGACAGGAATATTTTCTTTTATCTTTTGGTTGATGTTTTATAGTCCATGAAAACTGCTTTTATAAGCAGACAGTGTCTTGTGAACTGGTTATATTGGTTTTGTGCTGATCCAGCAAAAACAAATCATCTTAAAAGCTTCAGCATTTTGAAAAAAATAAATGCTGCTAAACATTGATGCCCCAAATCCATCCAAAGTAACATGGAGGAACTGCCATTAACATGAGGCATATTTAAGGGAAGGATGAATAAAGTAGAAAAAAAATGTAGTATTCACGGTGGCAGATATGCTCAGTTAGGTGAGAAAATAAGATGACCTTATTTATAAGTTTAAAATGTTTTCCCCTCACACTGCTTTGTTTTCATATGCATTTCAGGCAATATCTCTGAGACATGATTTAAATTTATATGCTTGGTTTTATCTGTCTAAATTGCTATGTACAATATAACTGTAAGGATAATCCTTAGAAATGATTTTTATTTATTTTTTGCCAAGGAAGTTATTATCTTTTTGGGTAATTAAAATTCTTTTGTAAAAGAATCACGTCAGATTCTGTCTACATTTACTGGTAATTTTCTTCTTAACAAGTGACCTTCATTTTCTCATCTTTGAAGGAAAGAAACATAAGAACATGTACTTTACATATTTTCCTACTAATTAAATATATCTTTTACTTGGCTATAGTCAATTTGAGTAGTTTCTTCATCATACTTTGTTATAACCTCAATTCTTCTTTTACAGAGAATTATTTTGAGATGTGTTTAGCTTACCACCTGTCTTTTATCTTTCATATTTCTTTTATGTAATAAGTTCTTCTGGAAAGGCTATCCTAACAAGTGTGGGAGGAGCAACGGGCGGGTCAGGCTGTGTCTTCATTCCTGAGCGTTTCCTGTTCCTGAGTCTGTCTGCGCTTCTCCACATCACTGTGGCCTGAGGACCTTCAAAGGCTGTGGACATTTTGGTTCAGCCACTTTGTCCCTGCATATGAGTTTTTCTGGTTGGCTATGATCAGTCAGTAGCTACTTCACTGAATGAATCTTACCATAATCAATCACAAGAAATTAATGAAGTCTATTTCAGGTGACTCTGAAAATTCCCATAGTCTTCCACATATAATCTTCAGTTCATACTGAAACTTGATATGGCCTTTTTCTAGGTCAGTGTGTGCTCGACTTTCACATTCAAATACACATGCTCAGTTATTAATTTTATTTTATTTTATTTTTTTTGCAGTGCCGGGGATTGAACACGGGGGCGTTCTACCTCTGCGCTATGCCCCTGGCCCTATATTTTTTATACTTTATTTCAAAACCGGGTCTCACGAAGTTGCGGAGGGCCTAAGTAGAGAGGGAGAGAGAGAGGGAGAGAGAGAGAGAGAGAGAGCTGAGGCTGGCCGTGAACCCGGATCCTCCGGTCTCCGCCTCCCAAAGTACTGGGATTACAAGCGTGCGCCACCACGCCCGGCTAATTTTATTTTTAATTACCTCCTCATTGATCTTATGTGCATTTTTATTTTTTATTTTTAACTAGGGTAGCTTCCATTTATTGACTATTCCTCAAGATCCTACAGTCTATTTTACTTTGAGAATACTTGACAACTTTCTATATATTAAAATTAAATCTATCTGAGGCTTCTGATTTTCTCCTAATATGATATATATTACAGTATATATAAAATTTCATGAATGTTTAATGTAAGTATTTTGAAATCGAGGTCAAGTCAATTGAGTAGTTTAAATCCCCATTCATTCTACTTGAAACCTATATTCTTATGAAATTTGCATTATTTTACAGCTTTATTATGGTACAATTAATGAATAAAAATTTAATGTACTTACAGTAAACAACATGCTATTTTGATATATATATATGCATATATATACATACACATTGTAAAATGTCTACCAGAATCAAGCTAATTAACATCCATAATTTGACATTTCTTTTCCTGATGAGAACATTTCAGATCTACTGTCTTAGCAAATTTTAAATATATAATACAGTAACTAAACTATAGTCCCCATGCTAAGTGGCATAGGCCAGGGAAAGGAAGGCAAATACTATATGATCTCACTTATATGTGGCATCAAAAAGTCAAACAACAGTATTGTGCTCTCTGCTCCTGTGAGGTGAAGGGGTGGGGGCGTGAGTCAAAGGATTTCTGTGTTATTGATTGCTCTCTTTTTCTGACATTTTAAACCCTTCTTTACTTTTGAAATGTCTCCCCATTGGCATTTAAACTTCTTAAATTTGTTCCATCTGAAAATCTTACTTAAAATAAAATATTCTTCTCTCTACCAGCCTTGATCTCCTCTTCTTCAGTCTTATTTCCTGATTTTTTTTTTTGTACTTACTGGCTTCAATATATTTGGAAACCAAAATCCTTCCTTAATCCACTTCAATGTGACTTCTAAGTGTTTCACTCCCCTCAATTAAATCAATAACCAAGGAATCCTCTGTTGCCAAACTCAATAGTTTTCATTGTTTGTGATTTTAGCAAAATCACTACAGGTGATCACCTACCTCACTGAACATTCTCTTGCCTTGATTTCTGCAGTATTATAATTCTTGATTTTCTTCCTTCATCTCCCTTCTCTCCTTTTAATGTCTGACTTACAGACTTTGCCTTCTGTGTAAGCTATTGAAATTTTAAATTCCACAAACCCTTTATTCTAGGATTCATCTCTTTCTCTATTCTTTTTCTGATCCATCCACTTTATCATCTATATATAAGATAACTCCAAAAAGACAAATTTTTAAGATCTGATCTCTCCACTGAACTTCAGACTTATATATGTAACTTCCCATGTGGGTATTCTTCAGGCACTTCCAATTCACTGGTTATGGTCTTTCTACCTCAAACTGGCCATTTTTGTTTGTTTTTTTTTAGTTTTTTTCTCTTTTAGTGAAGCTCAAATTTGAACCAGATATCAGAATCATTTATGTCCTCTTATTTATGTCTTATATTCTACAATGACGATTGTATGCATTTACAATATATCTTGAATTTCTAAATGTCTCCCCATCTCCAACTCCACCTCCCTAGTCCAGGTATTGCCTCTTACCTGCACTGATGCTATGTGCTCTTAAATGGTCCCAATCACTAAAGGAGACCAAGATCTGGGCCTGCAAATGGACATTATACCGAGCAAGTGAGAATAACCATTCTGGAAAGGATATTCACCTTTAAGGCTCACCTAGTAGCAACTATCTACCTCCAAGATAAGAAAACATACAGGGAGAGGGATTAGACATAGGATACCTACAGAATGAGAGAGAGAGAGAGAACTACCAAAAGCAACAAAGGTATAAACATAAGAAACCTGAAATCATGAAAAGGAAGAATAGCAAAGAAACAACGAGCCCCCACAATCCCACAACAACAGAACCCACCAACACAGAAGTGCAAAGATTGCCAGAAGGACAATTCAGAACTTCAATAGAGGAAATGATACAGGATTTCCGAAAAGAATTCAGAGAGAGCCTGATAGAAATGAAGGATCAAATAAGCAGGAATCAAAAAGAAGCTCTGAAGGAAGTAAAGAAAGCAATAATTGAAATGAAGGCATCAATGCAGATCATCAACAATAGACTAGAGCACATGGAAAACAGAATCTCATTCTTAGAAGATGACCTCTCCAAAAATGAACATAGTATATAAATTAGAAAAAAAAATTCGACAGCATGAATTGGACATTGAGGAGATCTCAGCCAATCTTAAAAGAGCAAACATAAGAATAATAGGCATAGAAGAGGGATTAGAAGCTGAAACTAAAGGAATCAATAATCTATTCAGAGAAGTAATATTAGAAAATTTTCCAAATATAGCAAGAGAGGTCGATACACAGGTACAGGAAACATATAGAACCCCCAATAAACAGGATCAGAGAAGAGGTTCACCATGTCACATAATAATCAAACTGACTAATATAGAGGCCAAGGAGAGAATCTTAAAGGCAGCAAGAGCACAAGAGCAAGTAACATTCAGAGGCAAACCAATAAGAATCACTTCTGACCTTCCAAACCAAGTCATGAAAACCAGGAAGGACTGGTGCGACATATTCCAAACTCTGAAAGAAAACAATCTCCAACCAAGATTTCTCTACCTAGCAAAGATATCTATCAAATTTGATGGAGAAATAAAAACCTTCCATGACAAACAGAAGCTGAAAGACTTTATGTCTTCCAAACCAGCACTAGAGAAAATGCTCAAAGAGATTAATTACAAAGAATAAATAATAAGGAAACACCAGAACCAGAGAAACAGTGATTCCCATCAAACAACTAGGCAAAAAACATCCACCTTTGCTACTACTTATTCTTTCTCCACACAGCAGCTTAGTGATCTCAAAATGTGAATTTCATCAGCTGTGCCCAATCTGCCTCATATCTGTCTTGTTTCCTCAATGTTCCCATGATCACACATACCTATTTTGTTTTTATTTTTGCATGTTAATTATTTGTGATACCTGGAACCTGGTGAATCTCTGGAATTATGCCTAGCACATAAAATTCAGTAAAAATTTTAAATAAAAGAATGAGTTTCCCCCATTAAAGCCAAAATTGCACTGATATAAACAGGTAAGGAGAACTTTATTCAAAGCTATTCCAGTAAGAGAGAGAGGTCCAACTCTGCTGAAATTCTGGCGAGTTTTAAGCCTAGTAGGAAACTTCTTAGGGATGGGAATGTTTGTAAGACATGGGTGGGGTTAGGGATAATAAAAATACGTGTTTGCTAAGTGGCCATATTCAAAGAGAAAACAAACTTCCTCTTATCTTCCTGACAGGAGGTATTTTTACAATTTGAATAAAGGTATCCACTGAAATTATGGCCCTACCATTTCATGGAGCCTGGAAGATAGGCACACTTTCTTCCTTTCAAAAGGATGACTCCCAGGTTCTTGAGAAAGACAATCGTAGGTTGTAAAACTGGCAAGGGGCTTTCAAAAAGATTTACATCGTAAAGAGACAAAAGGATAATTTATAATGACACTGTTTCTAAAGTAGATCTTTTAAAAAAGTGAGAGGAAAGACTTAGGTTATAAGGCTATTTGAATTATGTAAGGGTCAGAATGAGCCTGAGATCTGGGGCTGGGAGGCAGGAAAGAGTGTATCTCAAATTTATAATGTTGAGAGAAACTTTAAGGCTGCCTTAGTCACCCCTGATCTACTTCTCTATCATTTTTTAGCTCCATAATCCTTGACTCTTGGTGCCTCAGCCAAAGAGTTCTTCCTTCAATTACCAACCCTTCTCCATGAAACTCATGTTCAGAGTAGCATCCCTTCACTGTTTTCTCAGCCGAGAACATTCGTGATCTCTCTCTCTCTCTCTCTCTCTCTCTCTCTCTCTCTGGATGTATGTAAAATAGACTTATCCATTACATATCATATTTATTTCCTTTGGTACACTCCTTTCTATTTTGCTGCCAAATTTCTTGAAGTCTATATTCCAGTACTACTGGTGGTTTACATTTTTTATAATTACATTTTTGTTTGAATTTTCTTTCAACGAACTCCATTTTTTCTTTTCACCTTTGTTTAATGTCTTTCTATCCCCAAGATTTGCTTATTTTTCTTGAAAAAGGAAAAGATATGAGACTCTGGTTTGTCAAACTTGTATTCCTGTCAATCTTACCCTAGGTGCATTCTTTCAGATACTGAGCCCTTTACCATTTTCATGTGTGTATTTTTTCACTGGAAAACAAAATTTTGCATTTCTACCCACTCTTAGTCTTAACGCTGTCCTGTTTTTATAAAGCATTTGTTGTAACTTTAGTTTGTTTTTTTAAATAAACAATCAGATCTTTCTTCCCATTTTATCATTGAAGTAGGGCAGAATTTTTTGAATATCATTGTGGGTCTTTCTTTTAGTGGAAATAGTGCTAATATCACATTTATGACTGCATATGTAGAAACAAGAAAGCACTTAAGATCTAAACAAGATTTCATATCTATTTGTTGGAAAAACGGTTTTGACTTTTTGACTGTGTGACCAGCATGGTGAATATCCTCTTTGTCTTTATAACTTCAGTAGTATTTTCTTGTATTTGTATAAGTATTGAACGAGGATCAGGGTTTCACAGATAAGCTCTCAGTAAATACATGGTAACGTTTTTTATGTTTATGCTTTACCAGTGCCTATGAACAAAACTCATTGATTTAATGATGAAATTCCAGTAAAATCCTACTGAGAATGTTCCATTGGTTATAAATCTATTCAATTTTATTGGTCCAGTAATTTTTAGTTAGTTAATAGGTCTGACTAGTAGATTTTTGGTTGTCTTTAGGCAGGCTAAAAGAGGTTTTATAGTGGCCAGATTGTGTCTCCGTGAAAATGTGGTCATCCTTATATGTAACCTTATCTGAAACACATTTTCCTCATCTCTTCAATTTATACTTTTGTGTATCCATAGAGGTTAATGTGACATCTATGCTATAGTCGACCAATTTTGGTGAAAAAACAAAAATTCAGTCTGACAGTATGAGTCTGTGTCCAGTATCTGTGTTTAAATTTGATGCTGTAGTAATGTTGAAGAATAAAATTATACACAAAAGATACTCATGAAAGATACAGCACAGGATCCTCATTATTTTTTATGATTTGCAAGTTTGCAATTTTAAGTATTAAAACACTTTTGATGTATTCGTTAAGTGAATATTATACTTGGCAATGTGATGAAGAAGTGCTATGATAAAGTCTTGAATAGAGATTTTTAAGGTACTTCAATTATTAGTAATCTAATTATAGGGTGGTAGGAGTAAATTAAATGTAGTCAACTGTGTCTAAATGGTGTAGGATTACATGGACACTAAGAAATGCATAGCTTATCATTTAAACGTATTTTTATTTTCTCCAGAAATCAAAAATCTCCACGTATGACAAAATGTGGGCCTTCATGAGTAGCAGGAGACAGTCGGTTCTGGTCAAGAGCAACGAGGAAGGCATCCAGCGCGTCCTCACCTCCGACTATGCTTTCCTAATGGAGTCCACCACCATCGAGTTTGTCACCCAGCGTAACTGTAACCTGACACAGATCGGAGGCCTCATAGACTCCAAAGGCTATGGTGTCGGCACTCCCATGGGTAGGTCACCACTCAACCCCTGCTCTCTGTTCATTAATCTTAGTTGCTGTGAGAAGGGGAAAAACAGGACCTACACATGTGACATGAAGGATTTTTTTTACAAAACACTTCTTGTCAACTTTTTTTTTTTTACTGTATAAAAGTAGCTTAACAATTTGGTCCTATGTTTCGAAATGGAAGCATAAAAATGATGAATGAATTTCTACCACATATCCCACAGACATTCTTACTGTATCAGTGCTGACATGTCCATGACACCCCTTTAAAGAGCCTTCTGTTGTCAATCTTATATTTTTAAAAAGTCTTTTTTGACAACTTATTTTTTCAGATTTAAGATTTCTGAGTAATATTTAACTTTGAGAGTTAAGTAAAAAAATAAGTTACACATGGTTCTGATGAATATAATTTTAATTGTTTTGCTTAAAACAAGGCAAAATAGCCAAGTATAGTAGTGCATGCCTATAATCCCAGTACTTGGGGAGGTTGAGACAGGAAGCTCACAGATTCGAGGCCAGCCTCACCAATATAGACCCTCAGAAACTTAGCGAGACCCTGTTTCAAAACAAATTTTAAAAAGGTCAGGAGTTGTAGCTCAGAAGTAGAATGATCCTGGCTTCATTCCCCAGCACTGTTACCCTACCCCCAGGAAAAAAAAAGAGGGTAACAACATAGCAGACTATTTGCCAGTGACATATTATTTGCTGAAGAAATTTATTTCCAGATAAGAAAATAAAAACTTTGATTTCATATATATTCAGACATGTATGAATATATATCTGTGTTATAAATAAACAAGTAAACAAATACATAAAGCTACAGTATAGGTGTACTTGTGGTGGACAGAATAATGGTTGTCCAAAGACATCCATGTTTTAATCTCCAGAACCTGTGGACATATTACCTGAAGTGGCACAAGGAACTTTTCAGGTATTGTTAAGTGAAGGATTTGGAGATGGGAGTTTATCCTGATTAACCAGGTGGGTCCAACATAATCACAAGGGGCATTATAACAGGGAAACAAGAATGTAGAAACTCAGTTAAGACATGATTATGGAAGAGAAGAAACAGACAGAAGGGATGAGAGGAGAAAGGAGAGAAAGATAAAATGCTACCTGCTGGCCTTGACCATAGAGGAAGAGGTCACAGGTCAAGAAAGAGGTCACAGGTCAAGAAATGCATAGGTGGCCTTTAGAATTTGTGAATGGCAAGGAAACAAATTATTTCCTAAATGACATGGAAAGAACATTATATTTCTTTCAGCCCTACAGAGACGTCAACTTTAAGACTTCTGACCTTCAGAACTGAGGTAGTAGGTGGGGGTTTGGTACTGTTTTTAGCTACTAAGTTCATGAAAATTTGCTACAGCAACAACAGGAAACTCATTGTACAAAGGGAAAAAATAATGGTTAACATATTTTAATTACATCAGTGTGTGTGTGTGTGTGTGTGTGTGTGTGGTAGTGGGGATTGAACCCAGGGAGGGGTTCTATCTCTGGGCTATACCCCCAGCCCTACTTCCCTTTTTTTTTCTTTGCAGTACTGGGGATGGAACCCAGGGGCATTCTACCTCCAAGCTACACCCCCGGCCCTATTTTTTATTCTTTATTTTGAAACAGGGTCTCACTAAGTTGCAGAGGGCCTCACTAAGTAGCTGAGGCTGGCCGCGAACTCGGATCCTCCGGTCTCAGCCTCCCAAGTACTGGGATTACAAACATGTGCCACCACGCCTGCTCTACTTCCCTTTTTATTTTAAAACAGGTTCTTGCTAAGTTTGCCCTGGCCTGGAATCTGTGATCCACTTGTCTCAGCTTCCCAAGTCTTGGCATGCACCACTGTGCCTGCCTACATTAATGAATATTTTAAAGTAGAAAACACAAGCCAGGCATATATTTATTAGCTTATCATGGTAGTAAATAGTAACATGATAGTTATTTTAAGTCTTAGGTCCTACAAATTTTCAAGTACTTGGTCAGAATACACAATAGAATGTGAATACACAATAGAATATTGTGTATTCATGTTTAATAGAGAGTTTAGCCATCGTTGTCAATGTGTCTTTACTCATTTTATTAATTTTAATTTTGAAAAGTTTCTTTTAAATGAGCCAACAGATATGCAGTATTAGAAAGGTGGACAAAATTTCACAGAAATCTCATTTCAAAATAAATTCCCAATTTTGCACTACTATCCATGTCTTTGGTTCTTTAGCATCATTTCTAGCAACTTTCCAATGTTTGGAAAGTCCACAAATTTTTCTACCATAATGACTTCACCAAAAAAATTAAAACTAAATCCTACTATATTTGGTAAAATTATCTGAAATTTGTTATGGCTCAAAGTAGGTTGAAATAGCTATGAGAAAAAAATTTAAGACACTGATTCCTGCAATACTACATATTCCTGCATTTATACAGGAGATTTAAAAGTGAATGTACAGTCCCTATAGGAATAATATTAAAAAAAATGTTGAGTTCTTATTCTCAAAGTATGCAGGTGTATGTGGGCCCACATGGACTGGGAGATTAACAATATTATGTGAATACCCCAATTTAATTTCCAAGTAGAATACAATGCTTACAAAAAATATGAAATAAATATATGCTAGCTTGAAATTTGATAAAAGGTCAACAATGATTGCTTACAACTTTAGACTACTAAAAGATATTCTGGAGGAATAATTTATCTTTAACATGTTTTATATATGCCAGTGCAAGATGATAATTGATGCTACTATTTTTTAATTCTTCACAGAAAATAGGCCCCTTTCCTTTATTGCCTGCACCACAGGAAAACCTCCCAATGCTTTGTCCTTATTAGGCCAATGTTATATATTAATTTCAAAGTTTTACAAATAATTTTACTTTATATGAAATATATTAGAATGATAAAGTTTTCAGGGATATAGTGCGAGGAACATATTATTCAAAATGTGCTGAATAACACTTACATTCTCAGTTAATCTTGGGTTCATTGTCCCAGTTGTATGTTGGTGGAGTGATCAGACCATGTCGTTCTCTGTAGTATATTTAATAATATACACTCAAGAAAAAAGACCTGGGACGTGCTATTAACATCGTCGTGTAGTGTTCTTCACATTGGTATTCTGGAGTTTGCCTTGTAGCTAACTGTTCTTTTGGAAAAGTCACCTAAAATTTGTGAATTCTAGATTCCTTTCAGTATTATTATTATTATTATTATTATTATTATTGTTAAGAAACTCGGTCTCACTTTGTTGCTTAGGCTGGCCCTGAACTCCTGGGCTCAAGAAATCCTCCTTCCTTGGCCTCTAGAGTAGCTGGGTCTAGAGGCCTGGGCCATAACTATCCCTGGCTGTGTTCCTTTTATTTAACTAGTAAAATAATACAATTGTACCTTCAGAAGACCATTTAAATGATAAATTCAGGATAATTTGTCAAATAATGTATGTGATGGTTTCCCAGAGTTTGGACTAAATTGGGCTAGAAACTACATGGAGAATGTAGTCAGACAGACTCTTTATTTTCTATTATGGTACTAGGGATTGAATCCAGGAGTATTCTGCCTCTGAGCTACACGCCGAGCCCTATTTTACTTTTTATTTTGAAGCAGGTCTCACTAAGTTGAAGATGGCCTCCCTAAATTGTGATTCTCCTGTCTCAGCCTCCCAAGTACTAGGATTATAGGCTCGGCCGACTCTTGGAGCAGTTCTGTTCTGAGGGTGTAAGCAGTGATCTGCTAGGCTCCTGTTGCTCTCTGTACTCTAATTTGGGAAGAGCTGGAACAATTTTTTTTTTTTTGCAGTACTGGAAATTGAACCATGGGGTATTCAACTTCTGAGCTACCCCCCCAGCCCTATTTTATTTTTTATTTTGAAACAAGGTCTCACAGAGTTGCTGAGGGTCTCACTTAATTCTGAGGCTGACTTCGAACCTCTGATCCTCCTGTCTCAGCAGCCTTCCAAGTGCTAGGATTACAAGCATGCACCACCAAGCCCCACTAAATCCATTTTCTCATTGTTGTTTCTAAAAGGAGTGGAATTCTTATACATTTCTACCATTTCTACAATCCTTTGCTGGTTTGGGGTATTTGGATGAGTGAAGAGATTTTTGTTGTTGTCATTGATTTTTGTTTTTATAAGTAGTTTGTCTGCATCCTGTGGTCCTCAATTATTATTTGCTGAACCAATAAATACCAGATCTAGAAATATGGTAGCGCAGCAAGATTTATAAATAGAAGAAAGTAATTACTTTTCGAGTTAATGATAAACATGGCATATTACATTATTAAATGTGATGACCTCATTAAATAAACTTGAGTAATCCAGTTTCTTTTGAATTACTCAAGAACTCAAAAATTCAAAAATATTTTTTATAAGAAGTGAATAAGATTCAGGGAGTATATGTGAGGCCATTAGAGTATATCACAGATATTTTTATTATTTAGAGTTACATAACAGCGCTCATCAAAATTTTCCAAGAATTTTGACCTATACCTAATATGAAACCTTGAACTTGTGTTTTCCTTCTACTTTTGTGAATACAATATACCAATATAGCTGGCTTATCTGTCTCATACTGTCTTGCTCTGAGGGCATGCTTGCAAAAAATAAATCAAAATAGTACATTATAAAAATCTCAAAAATTGACTGTGATGTTTCAAATGTGAAAATTATTTCAAAAAGAAAGATAACCTTTGAATCAGTTCTGAGGAAGTCCTCTGTTATATTTTGTTTGAACCATAAATGGGCAATTTTTGATCCCTCCTTATCCCTGACACCATTAAAAGGTTTATGTTTACTTATTTTACCAAAGAAAATATAAAGTAATTCCAAATTTTGATAGATACATAAATAATATTTAATGTAGAATTTTTAATTGGAAAATACTGAGTATAGCATTTGAGACTTCTATTTTGTCTAACTTTAGGCTTATCTTATAGATAAGAGAACAAAAGGAATGATAAACCTAAGCCTGAGGATATAGATTTTTTTTCCTCCTTTATCTGTTGAACTCTTGGCTGATCAGATCAATTCTTGCCCTGCTAATGAAAGCTGAGTTATTGTAAAATATATTCATTGACACTAGCAAGGTCACTTAGATGAGAAATTTGTAGAAATTGACTTGGATTATATTTCTAGGTAATTTTTTGTACTGTGTAAGCAAGTGTGGTATGATACATAGCATATTAGTGTTTTCATTAAACAAGTTTTTAAAAACTGGCAATAGCTAATGATAAACTTCTACTTTTTCATAAAGATCTTCCTGAAATTTCAGTGTAAGAACATATTAATAAAAATTGAAAAGCTTAGTATAGTACTTTGACATATCAACTTTTACGACTAATAATATTTTAGCACATTTTTATTTTTCATTGTCAAATAACATTGTAAATTTGTAAAATGTATTCTTACTACTAAGAAAGGTATGCAATGTGTTTAACATATATTCTGAAATGAAACAAATTTGAACACAGGAATCAATCTAATTTCAAAGAGATAAATACTCAAACTATTCACATACAGGCATAGAAATACAATTTTTGTTCCTTTGATTCAGATAACTTGTTTTCTTTTCTTTAACTTGATAACATTAAATCCTTATCTTATTTAAAAGAAACTTTAAAATCATAATTGGTTTTGAGACTCAGTACACTATATTTGATTCTTGACTCTCAAATAATTTAATCAAAGAAGTATGATTTAGAAATAGACATGTCACTCTTTGCTTATATACTTTAGAGAAAATAGTTTCCGGCATTAATTTACAACTTCCTATTTCATTCTTCTAGAAATGTGGCTTCGCAAGTTATTTGACAATAATTTAGCCATTAATAAACACAGTGGCACACAACTATAGTATTTAGATGAAATTCTGACTTCCCATAGACATTCAACCAGCATTACAAGCTGCATTTCTCATTAGTTAGCATTTGCCTTTAATGTTATCATTGTCTAAGCATATTAAATATTATTAATATATTGTTATTTACTTAGTTAAAAATTTTATTTAATCATAAAACAAAACCAAAAGGAATGCATTCAGGTGTGAAAACATGTCATTTGAGACTCTTGCTGTTTTCCCAGCAACAGTTAATGAGATAAGTATATTCATAGGAGAACAATATGGACTCAGGTTCTGGAAAATTTAGATCAATTCCAGAAATTCTGGAGGATTTTAAATTTATGTCCTCAGGAGCTCGATTCCGCACTGAAAATTTCATCTTTACTAATATTCCAAGTGTGATCAAAAGAAGGAGCTTCCTTTGCTTTGCCTTTATCACTGCTCAGATTTTGAGATATTGTCACAGAAGCATGTGGTTCAGAGCAGCGAATTCAAACAGGAAATACCATGACTCTTTTAGAGTGGGAAATCGAAAACTAGTTTTCAAAATTACACATGTCCTCTCCCCTCTCCTTTTCTTTTATAAAAAAGTCCTCTTCCTGACCTGCCAGGCCTCCTCCTGCGTGATTCATTTAGGGGCCTCCCATCACCATTCATCACTCCAGTGTGATGATTACTGCCCAAAGTATGTTGTGAAATCGCTGAATGACTCAGATATAAGCTATTTAATTAGGGAAGCTCTGTTTACACAAAAATACCTTAGTGGAGCAATCAACAATGATGTGAAGGCAAATGCTAAATAAGCATAAGCTGGTTTAATTAAGTTTGGGGTGACATTAAATCCCTTTCACAGTTTTCCTGACGGCAGCAATGTTATTTTAATGTGGTATTTACTGTATGGGAGGTTTTTGAAGTTCTAGACATTTTTATGCATAATAAGTTAACCAAACTTCCTATTTCATTCAAAATAATATTTCAGAAAAGCTCTAGGTGAGGTAAAAGCAAAAAGCAAATCACAGCTGTTTCATTAAGGAGTATTTAAAATGTGTGAGCACTTGTGGGCTTGCCTCTTAATTCACCACAGGTGATAATCTATTTATCTGAACAGGGAGCATTTCCACCTAATGGAATTTTTGGCTACATTACCTCTCTCCTGACTGAAAATTTTCTTGCTTTTTCTTTTTCGAAGATTGAATGTGTATTAGGCTTTAAGGACCAGGCGGGCTCAGCAGACCACGTGCTGCTCAAAAAGCAGCAGTCTAAAAAAAATCCATTAGGGCCAGTTAGTGTTATTTTACGTTGCTTATTCAATTCTGTAGAAATATTATAAGCTGACTGAAGGGTCTTATTATATTTCTGTTTTTAGCAATATTTTAGAGGCAGGTTTACTTCATTTGTACTTCTCCCACAACTTTAATAACATACGCCATGTTCGTGGCTACTGAGAAAAGTAGAGAATTGTGCTCATGTCTGTGTGCATGTTGTCAATGATATTAGAATTTTCTGCCATCTCAGTTATTTCCATTTTCTTGTGGGATTAAATTAATTGCAAATTCTAAATAGTTATTGTATAAATCAATAAAAATTATTTCTGTGCAGAAGCCCAAAGTATATTAGTTCTATTATGGTTATGAAATTACTGAAATATATTTTATACATGATGGATGAAAAGATGAAGTGGCTATGTTTTAAAGACCTTATATGATTAAATTTAAAGACAATTTTACTGCCCATGAAAGTGTTTTGTATATTCCATATTTATGTTTTATGTTTTCTAATTTAATTGTAAATATTAGGGCACACTCTTATTTAATAATTGATTTTAGTATTACCCTTAGAAGCTAATGTTTTAACAATAATTTTGTATTGATGAATGCAAAATAGCAGTAGTCCTATTAATAATTCTCAAGCAAGTTTTAACTCATCATCGTGTCCTTACTGGTACTCAATCTAAAGTAAAAAAATATAACAGTGGATTATATCATTGACTTCCTGTGGTGGAAATGCTCCAATTTTACATGTAAAAAATATGAAATTTCTTTCTTTCTTTTCTGTTTTTTAGTGTTAAATGCAAAAGACCCACTACTTCTTTATTTCTCATTCTTTGATGAAGTAAGGGATGTAGAATGGGTACTAGAGAAAGCATATTATTTGTTTGAGGCAGATGCCAGTGTTTATAAAAATAGAAATCAGTATGAGAAGCATGTTTTCCCCCTGTTTTGCTCACCATCCATTTTAGAATTCCCAATTCATCATATAATAAGTACTGTAATATTCATCATTATAGATGCATAAAATTGCCGGCCTTCAGTTTTTCAGCTTTACTAAAACGAATGAATACATTTGTCTTCATTAGCTTAACATAATGCGCAAAAATTGATGCAAATTATTCATCTTTCTGCAGGTCAACCCTTCCATTAAAATGCATTCTATTTTTTCTTTGCATAAGCAGCATAATTTTAATATTACTGAAGTGATTTTGCAAGGATAAATTGAGATCTAATAATTTTCAGAAACTAAATTAAACAAAAAAAGTCCAATTACACCTGTGGAAGCAATGCATTCCTGGCATATTTGTTAAAGTCTAGATTACATGTCACTGAAAACAGATGAGAGACTCAGTAAGCTAGGCCTGCTCCACGGATATTATCAACACACTCTGCATGCTGGAATCTAAAGCTTCCAGGGGAATTTGATGAATTGAGAGCACGGGTGTGAGCAGCCTTCATTAATATTGTAAGGGATGACCAAATGGTACCCAAAATACCCAGAAATGGATAATTCTCACGAAAACAGAGTTAATTTTGATAGATTTTATATGCAAAGACTGAATCATTGAATTCATTTAGTGTTTTGTACTGATTAGTCCAAACACATGGATTCAGATTCTATTTTGAAATAAGTTGCCACTGTCTTCCTGTACCAGTCAGTCAGTCATCCTGGGGTTAGTAGGGCTAAGATGAATGGATGGCTTTTATTAAGCATAGGAATAAAATGTTTGCATACTAAATGTCACAGACGAATGCCTTTCATTTGCTGGCCCTTCATGTGACAGGCATATTCTTAGCATGGCTGTGCAGTATATGTGGCCTTCATTCTCAGATGACTGTGTGCAAATCCTAATACATTACACCCATGGGTCCTATGTGTTAGGTGAAGTAACCAGGCATCCCTGAGACTCAGTGTCCTCCTGTGGAAATAGGAGTTATCATATCTACATAATTGCATTGTGTTAAGAATGAAATTAATTATTTTTAAAGCATATTTGGGTCAGAACATATGTACCAGAAAGAAAAATTGGGGTCAGAACATATGTATTACAAAGAAAAATTCTATCATCCCATAATGTATATGCTGTTCATGATAAATGCAGATATTTTTATCTATCAATTTAAAAATAGAGATAGAAAATTTTTTTTAAAAATAAAAAGGGTAATTTTGAAGAAATGTTCTCTAATAAAGTGAATGAATGCATTGGTAGTCTTTAAATTACTTGTATTTTAAAAAATGCTAGCCGGGTGTGGTGGCGCACGCTTGTAATCCCAATACTTGGGAGGCTGAGATAGGAGGATCGCAGGTTCATGGCCAGCCTCAGCTACTTAGTGGGGCCCTCTGCAACTTAGTAACACCCTGTTTCAAAATAAAGAATAAAAATAGAATAGGGCTGGGGGTGTAGCTTGGAGGTAGAATGCCCCTGGGTTCAATCCCCAGTACTGCAAAAAAAAAATGCTAAGAGTAGATGCAAAATGTTTTCACCACAAAAAATAGTAATTGTGCAAGGTAATGCTAGGTTAATTAGCTAGATTTAGACTTTCCATAATGCCTATATGCTTAAAAATATGTATCCCATAAATACACACACTTTTATATTTAAATTTAAAAAGCAAAAATAAATTTTAAAAAGGAGTTAGTAGTTAACTTCTTTGAAAAAAAATTCTCTCTGTTTTCAGGTTCTTGATGATTAAGTAGTATAATGATTTACTTAAAATGGTTCTACTTTTATAATTAATTAAAATTTGAAGTTGGCTTTGGAACAAGAACAACATAGGAAACTATTGCTGCTGCTATATCAATTCTTACCACTATCATATAATTGCTATGCAAATGCCAAAATCATAAAAATGCAGGGTTTATAAAATAAAACTATTTTTATTTTCATATGTACTGTCAGAGTTTCACAGTGTAATACTCAGAAAAGAAATGTGGCAAAAAAAATCTACTTTACCAGTCTCTTTTAACTAATATACATGAAATGTGTCAGAACCAGCAATAATAGTATGCTATTTCATTTTGAGCTGATAACATCTACTCTTCGTTTTCTTTTTCAAATAAGTTTGAAAATAATCAGAATATGAATAAAAGACAACTGTCTAACATATACTCTATAATTTGAATTCTTTATGATATCTTTTATGTACCTCAGATACACATCTCTTTTTGTGATCATAGATAACTGAATATTCTTCTGAGTATTATACAAATATTTTTTCAAGTAGGTTGTATTATATTATTTTTATAGAGAGGTTATAAAGACATTGTATTTTGAGATCTGCTACAGAGGAAACAAACACAACTTCTATCCAAATTAAGGCAGTTATTGATTTTGAATATATGTATACAACTTTGAAATTTACTGTACCTACAATATCTTTTTTGGCAAGTACATTTGATATTTTCATACAGTTTTTCCTAAATACACATAGTCTCTACCTCATTTTTCAAGAATAGATTTTATTATTTTTACTATTAGAGCAGTTTTTAGGTACACAGACAAACTGAGTGGATGATATAGAAATTTCCCATATGCCCTCTACCCCAAAACATGTATACCTTCACCCATGATTAACATACCTTGCTAGAGACATACACTGTTTACAATTGATGAACCAACTTTGACACATTATTTTCACCTGGGGTTTACCCTTGATGTACATTCTATGTGTTTAAAGAATGTACAATGACATGTATCCACCATTGTAGTATCTTTGAGAATGATTTAACTGCTCCAAAAATCTTCTTTATCTATCCTTACTTCATGAAACCCTTGGAAACCACTGGTGATTTTACTGGCTCCATAGTTTTGTCTTTTCCAGAATGTCAGATAATTGCAATCAGTTAGTAGATAGCCTTTTCATATTGGCTTACTTCATGTAATAATACATGAAATAATACATATGTTTAAGGTTCTTTTATATGCTTTTAAAACTTGAGAGTTAATTTCATTAAAGTGCTGAAAACTATTTCGTTGACTGGAGGTTTATTTTTCCACTCACTTACTGAAGAACATCTTAGTTGCCTCCAATTTTGGCAATTGTGAACAAAGCTTCTACACACATTGATGACCATGTCTCTGTGTAGACAGAACTTTTCAACTTCATTGGGTAAATGCCAAGGGTCCTGGTTGCTGAATCATATAGTAGGAGTATGTTTAGATTTATAAAGATCTGTCTTCCAAGCCAGACTGTCTTCCAAGGTGGCTATACCATTTGGCATTCTCACCAGTAAAGAATGAGAGATTGAATTTCTCCACATTCTTTCCAGCATTTGGTGCTTCAGAATTCCAAATATAGGTTATACTAATAGATGTATAGTGGTATCTCATTATTGTATTAGTTTTCACTTCCTTGATGACATCTTTTCTCATGCTTTCTTGACATCTGTGTATCTGTTGGTGAGGTTTCTGTTAAGATCTTTTGTCCATTTTTTAATCAGAATTTTAAATTTATTGTTGAGTTTAAAGAGTTTCTTACATATTTTGGATAACAGTCCTTTATCAAATATGTCTTTTCCAAACATTTTCTTCAAGCCTTGTCTTTTCATTCTCTCGATAGATTACATTGTTTGCCTCTTTTTTCTAATTTATATATGAATGGTTACATTTATATTTGTCTACATTCTACCATAGCTCTGGTATCTTGCACTTAGTTCTATTCTTTGTATCTAGAAAAAGTGAACAAAATGGGTTTTGGATGATCTCATCTTAATTTTCCTTGTTTATGTTTATCTTTCTAAACCAGGAATGCATGTAGAAAAAAAAAACAAACAGAAAAATAGGCAAAAGGTAGCCAAAAAGAAAGAATTATTACCTCTACTCCTATTTTGAAATAGGATCCATTCTTTTTGTGTACCTATTTTGAAGATTAAGACAGTTATTTTGAATATTTTATATTTTTTGTTCTCTTTTACAATGTTCCTAATCTTTGTAAAATCTCATTCAATGCATGTGTCCTTTGTTGCACTAAAATATCCAGAAGTTTTCATAAATCACCATAACTCATGGTTATTCTGTTCACCAATGTATGCTTAGAATCAAGCACCTGTGCTGAGTAATAAAATTTGTGATTTATCAATTAATAGTGACACAGTAGGGATAAAAATGATTCAGACATGATCTTCATCCCCAGAAAACTTATACTATCAACTGGTGGGGAAAGAAACATAAAAAAGAATATAAGATAATGAATGCCTTATTAAAATATCTGCAAAGTTCTTTAGTGCCAAAGAAGAGAGATCCTGTATATTGCCATGACAGCCAAAGAAAAGTCTATAAAGATGGGAAAAGATGAGAAGTTTGTCTGGATGAGTGGAAGTTCAGCCAGAAAATCAGAGGACACATGAAAAGAGGTCACTCCAGCAAAAAAGGAATGCAATTAGTTTGTATTGTTGGAAGATGAAATGTAAGGAGAAGAGGGTAAACTCAGGAAAGAAGCCTGAATAGGTTAAAGAAAGAGATCTCATAAAATGTTCAAGAATTGATATTTTATCTGATAGCTCTAAAGTGTCACTGTAAAATTTTAAGCAAAAAAATATATATAATAGATTTGCAATAGGAAAAGATTGTTAGCATGGAGGATGACCCACTTTTTTCTGGCATTTACCTTTCTATGATTAAATTATTATGAACTTGTTTGTAATCCAAGTACTTAGGAGGCTGAGACAGGAAGATCACAGGTTCAAGGCCAGTCTCAGCAATTTAGCAAGGCCTTCAACAACTTAGTGAGACCCTGCTTCAAAATAAAAATTAAAAAGGGCTGGGCGTGTAGCTCAGAGGTAGAATACCTCTGGGTTCAATCCCTAGTACCAAAAAAAAAAAAAAGCTGATGAACTGATACATTTATTTTCAAGATGAAATTATTATTCTTTTATTTTTCTTTCTTATTTCTTATACTGCAATCAAAATAAGGACTTTCAATGACATGCTTCTTAAAGAAAATACAAGTGATAAAAGTATCTCTACACCCTTTAACAGCTGTCTAAATTAAGTTAGAAATGGACCCATGAATTGCTCTGTTGCTAAATATGGTAAATGTTTTATTTCAAAGAATGTAAACTGGGCTCAGTGATGCAGGGCTCTACTCCCAGTGCTTTCCTGGCTGAGACAGGAGGATCGCAGGTTTAAAGCCAATGAATACTAACTTAGTGAGATTCTGTTTCAAATACCTAAGTAGTCCCTTAGATTTTGGGTACTATTAGGAAAAGTAAAAGCTACATACTTTTTATTTTCTTTAAAAGTTTGGTTTAATTGATTTAATTAATTTTATACCTCTTGTCCACCAAAATATTCTTGCAGACTTGAAAGGCAGGTGTGGAGACCTCAGTGTTGACATGAATTCTCATGAGGTGATGTTTCATGAAACATATGAAGCAAGAGATGAAAATGCAACTCGCTGGCTAATGCGTGAACTCCAGTCAGTGAGAAAGAAACAGACAGGGACAGGTAGAAGGATCCCACGAGGGACACCATACTTCTGATGAACAGGACAGATATGATAGCAAGTGGTGACTGTTGTTTTTGAAGGCAGTAGATTACAATGAGCATTAATTATTAAGTACAAATTGAAGTTAATAGAAAAAAATGTTGGGGACATTGAGTGAAAAAATTTTCCCCTATAAGTAGATTTAAACATTATAAGAAAAATTGGTTTTACTTTTCCTTGTTTGTCCTTTAAAAGATAGGTGGAAATCTTCATTGTGCTAATGTATAATGTGAATTTATAAGAAATATATTTGTTATGGAGTACTATTTAAGACTTTGTGACCAAGGAAGCCCTTAAAAATGAAACACAGCTGTACCTTTTCCAAGAAAGAGAAATGCGTGGGTAAAATCCGGATTTGGAAATATTGTTGTAATGAGTTCTAGAAGGAGATATTTATGGAAAGGGAAAATGATTTTATTTCTGACCTTTTAGGTTGATTAAACTATGCAGAAGCCTGATTTGGAAGTAAATAAACTTTGGCAGAATAGATGGGAGATTGCCAGGGTATAGATAATATGATTTTAGCATACTTAATTAAGTCATATTGGGTATTAGACAATTTACTGTGCAATTATAAAGAAAAGCTATTTATCAACCAATAATTAAAAGCATTGTATATTGCATATACTTTATCATTTTTGTTCCATGCAAACTGAAAGAGGATAAAAATTATTGCTACATAAAATTATGAATTTGTACAGAGAATTAAAATGGCAATATGACAAATCAATAAATTGTACATGGAAGGCTTACAATTTTAATTTAACTATGTAGAACTACATATGTGCTGTATTGTACATATAAGACACTTAGGATGGTAGAAAGGGAGGGATGGAGATTGGAAGAAGGAGGAAAGAAGACTGGAAAAGAGAGGGGGCAAGAGAGGGAAGAGAAAGGAAGAAACATGAGGGAAGGGAAGGAAATGAATTGAAAAGAAAGAATAGGAAGAATGAAAAGAAAGAGAAAAACAGAAAAGGAATGGAAGTGCAGAGAGGGAAATAGGGATCAATGAGGAAAATAGGAAAGAAGAGAGGGAAGAAAGAAGGGAGGGAGGAAGCGAAGGAAGAAAGGGAGGGAGGAAGGGAAGGAAGGAGGAGGAAGGAAGGAAGGAAGGAAAGATGGAAGGAAGGAAGGAAGGAAGGAAGGAAGGAAGGAAGGAAGGAAGGAAGGAAGGAATCATCTCAACTTACTAAATCCAGCAAGTTAACTCTGAAATATTTGGTGAGATTTATTTTCATTGTTTATATTAACCAAGTTTTTTTTTCTCCTAGGATGTTTTAATACATGTCTCGGGAGAGATTCTCATGAAATCATAATTTTACATAATTTTACATAAAAGTTATTTGACAAACCTTTAACATTTAGGAACTTTTATAGAGAATAATTTTACTATTGAGGAAATTCTGAATATGTGCATTTGTAGTTTTATATGCCAATCCATATACTGTCACAGAATTTCATCTGAAACAGCGTCTGTACCTCCTTTGATAGCACATTTAGAGTTTCACGTTTTATGCATCTGACACATTGAAAGGCTTCAATGGAATAGATATATGTCTTTCTTTCTTCTTTCAGTCTTTATTTGTTCTTTCATTCTTGGAACTCTTCTTTTAAATATAATTTTTAAAACATAATTATTCCTTATTTTCAATATGGATAATATGTTTAAATGACCAAATAAATTCCCATGAGAAGAAGAATATTAAAAAGAACTGAAGCACGGGGCATGGTGGCGCACGCTTGTAATCCCAGTACTTTGGGAGGCGGAAACCGGAGGATCCGGGTTCGCGGCCAGCCTCAGCTCTCTCTCTCTCTCTCTCTCCTTGTCTCTCTCTCTCTACCTAATGAGGCCCTCCGCAACTTCGTGAGACCCGGTTTCAAAATAAAAGATAAAAAAATAGGGCTGGGGGTGTAGCTCGGAGGTAAAATGCCCCTGGGTTCAATCCAAAAAAAAAAAAAAAAAGAACTGAAGATCAGAAATTGCATCATGAAGGTACAAGGGTTAAATTCAGCTTTAGGAAGTGTTTGGCTTATTCTAAATGGTGTTTTAAAAAATGATTTATTCACCCACATTTTAAATGCAGAGAATTTTATACAAATTATTTCATATATTATAAAAATAAAAAATATACAGTCACACTGTGTCGAAATTCTCACAGTTTTAGTAAAACTATAACTGAAGGGCATCTGTCTACTTTGGATGTTGCAGATTTCTAGATATTTTTGTCTACCTTGCTTCATTTATGGTAATCTGTTCCTTAAGCATTTGAGGATTGAATTTTAGTTGCCATAATACTTTTATATCAGACACATTTATAATTTCCTCAGTTGTTTTCAAATAAAACTTCGAGCTGGGTTTGGTGGCACAGGCTTGTAATCCTAGTACTTGGGAGGTGGAGACAGGAAGATGGCAGGTTCAAGGCCAGCCTCAGCAACCTAGTGAGACCTTGATTCAGTACAAGAAATAAAAAGGGCTGGGGGCGTAGCTCAGAGGTAGAATGCCTCTAGGTTTAATCCCCAGTACCACACACAAAAACAACCAAAAACTCAGAGACCTCTTGAAATACCACACCTTTTTCTGGCAGACAACCTTACAGCGTAAACTCTTGAATTCTCTAAGTTCATCCTCACGGCCCTCGGTTCTCTGCTTGCCAGCATATGGATTGAGGCTGGAATTGGGACTGAGGTGAAACTTAAACTCTTATCTAAGTAATGACTGTTCACTTCATTAGAGCTAAGCGCATGGCCATTATAGGAGAAAGAAAGATATTCTTATTCTTTGATCCCAGTATGTCCTTCAGATTTCATAACTGGATGAAATTTCAGTCCACATTTGACTTTAGCTAGAATCTATGTAGAAATGCATCCCAGTGAGCTTCAGATTATATATCAAAAAAGTAATACTTTATTATTGAATTACATTGTTCCTTTTCTAAAATACTTAAACTAAATCAATGACAATAATAAGTAAAACATCAGTGATTTACTGTTATTGATTATTTTGCTATATTATTTAATTCTGTTAAAACCTCAGAATGATGTATATTAACCTCATAGGTTCAATTAAAACAAAATATCGATTACACATTTTTATGTACAGGAAAACAAGTGCATAGAGGTTTTCTGGCAATGAGAAATTCTTGTATTCACAATCATTTTTGGGAATAGCAAGCTCAGCTGGCAGAAATTGAGGTACCCATCATTTGTTGAGAAGTGGGTTGCTTGTTTGTCTATGTCTATTTTTTTTCTTGAAAATATAATGGAGAATATTGTGTTTGAATATATTAGAAGAGGCGTCAGTGCAGTTCAGTGGGTATGGTGAGTTATCAATAAAATTATACTTTCAATACTGCTCAGGATGGGAAATGAGCTGACTTAGCTGGCTTAAGAATTTTTTATATTTGAAAATCTATTTTCCAAGTAACTAGCCCCATATCCTGTTTATAACTGTACTTCAGCAAAGAAACTACATCTCTGTGTTAGCCAGGTGTGGCCATTTTCACAATAACTCTCAGCACAGGATTTGTTTCAGATATCATGTTTCTAATTGAACCATACAGTTGATAAACTATCATTCTGCTTAAAAGGATATATTTTTCCTTTTTCAATTGAACATTTAATTTGCAGGAGGAAAAAAAAACATGAATAAGAATGGTTACTCAGAATAGAAGTGACCTTACAGCTAGTTCTAGGCTAGACATAGTGAATGAATGAAAATGGATAGCCAAACAAGATGGCTCTGATTTACAGTGTTTTATTACATTTTAGAGAGCACAAATTACAAAATTGTCACTCTTACATTAAGAATGTTCTTAATTAGATATTATGTTTCCCAGGATATGTGAACATTTCTTTAGCACTTATTAAGTAAGAAATGATTGCAAAATCAGAGATGAATGGACAGATCTTTTATTTCAAAGAGCTTGTTATGTAGGAAAAGAGGGCCACATCTAGACAGAGAAATAGTAATAGTGAATGACCTAGGCCGATTGTCCAGTGAGTGAGGGATCAAGTAGAAAGCAGAGCAGTTATGGGCTAAAATACCAAGACTAAGGTGGTTGTTGAGGTCTAAGGGGCAGAATCCACACCCAGAACAGCATTTATTTTAATAAGATATGATGATAGAATTTATTTGTAAAATTATTAACATGGAAAAGAATGGAACAAATGAAAATTAGGTCAATTTAATTATCAGCATTAGCATTTGAGTAGTATTTGAAAGAGCACAGGAAGGAAACCCAGCATCCAGAATGTCCTTGGTATACTTAGTGATTATTGCATAATGGAATTTGCACAGGGAGTTTCAATTTACAGGAATGGGTAGCTTCCTTTTCTTTTTTTTAGAAAAGCTATGAAAAATGTTTTGTAGACTTCTACCTCTTTTGAATAGATAAAGGATTGTGTTAAAGAAACAATTCACCAGTTGTATTAGGTCTCTTCCTATCTGAAACTTCTCCCAGAAGCATGCTCCCGACAATTCTCCTTGGCTTTTACCTTGCCTACTCTTTCTAAAAGAGATCTATAGATGTAGATATATTTACACATGTAAGCACAGGCAACATTGAATTAAAGCTGAAATATTTAGTATTTTTCTGTAAGTAGGAAAGCACGCTGGGTGAATTTGGGCAGAAAAATGGAATGTGAAGTATAGTGTTCTAGGAAAGGAAATTACACTTTGGAAGCAGGCTATTTCTGGGAGGGAGAATACAATAAGACCAATCCCTTGGGACAGATGTTGAAAGATGCATGTAACTCCATAATTTTTTTCTGTGCTTCTGGACATTCAATTAGCAAAATAATACTTATGTAGTTGCTAATACAGATGAATATCCTCATAAGCATAAATACAAAATTCCCTTTATTTTGTTGCCTCCAGTGTAAATAAAAATTCCCCCCAAAGCATAAAATGATAAACAAACAATCAAAAAATAAATCTTACAATGTCAGGTGATACGATCCTTGAACTATGAATTAAATTGCCATAATGATATTTTGGGGGGCGCTGGGGATAGAACCCAGGGGCATTCTACTTCTGAGCTACACCCCCAGCCCTTTTTTAATTGTTTTATTTTGAAACAGGGGTATCGCTAAGTTGATAAGGGCCTGTCTAAGTAACTGAGGCTGTCCTGGAGCCTGTAATCCTCCTGTCTCAGCCTCTGAAGTACTGGATTACAGACGTAATCCACCACGCCCAGCTGCTATAATAATTTTGAATAAACAAAGTCTGTACAACCTGTGACTTTTTTTTTTTTTTTTGCAGTACCAGGGATTGAACCCAGGGGCGTTCTACCTTCGCGCTACACCCCCAACCCTATTTTTTTTACTTTATTTTGAATCCGGGTCTCACAAGGTTGCGGAGGGCCTCACTAGAGAGAGAGAGAGAGAGAGAAAGAGACAGGGAGAGAGAGAGCTGAGGCTGGCTGTGAACCCCAATCTTCCGGTCTCTGCCTCCCAAAGTACTGGGATTACAAGCATGCGCCACCACGCCCGGCACACCTGTGATTTTTTAAAGCTCACATCAAATAGGAAATGAAAGTGAATGCCCATTATCTACAAAATATTAGATCCCTTGAATACAGTTTGTTATTCATGACTATTTTAAATTACGATATTTAATCTGAGGAAACACAATTTTTTCACTACTTTGCTAAAACATAGAAGCTACTGATTTATCAATACTCTGGCTACAGTGTAGAACTGTTCTTAGACATAAACTAAACATCTTTGCACTCTGTACATTTCCTTTGGTGAGTTCCTATTTACTGTTTTTATTTCCCGAATGCTCTCAGCTGCCTGCCTTTCAGAAGGAGGAAATTTTTTTTCTTTAAAGCAAAATTCACAAGTCTTCCAAATCTAGAAAGGCTTTCTGCTTTATTAGTTTTTATCTTATTAAACTTCTACTGTCTGTCTTTTTGCAGTTGGTCTTCTCTACTGAAGATGAACACTGGCACACTCTGAAGCCTTTGAAAAGTGTCTGCACTCCTCTCATCACACTAACCTTTAATTATGATGTTCTGTGTTCCTTGAAATAATGCACCTGCCCTGTCCTTTCTCAGGTTCTCCGTATCGAGACAAAATCACCATAGCAATTCTTCAGCTGCAAGAGGAGGGCAAGCTGCACATGATGAAGGAGAAGTGGTGGAGGGGCAACGGCTGCCCAGAGGAGGAGAGCAAAGAGGCCAGTGCCCTGGGGGTGCAAAATATTGGTGGCATCTTCATTGTGCTGGCAGCCGGCTTGGTGCTCTCAGTTTTTGTGGCAGTGGGAGAGTTTTTATACAAATCCAAAAAAAACGCTCAATTGGAAAAGGTAAATGTCACTTTTTTGCAATTTAAATCACTCTTCTTCCTAATAATAAAACACAAATGAAAAGCATTTTGATATTTCCAACTGAGGGTCTTGCTTAGAACCGTGGCTGTTAATTGTCTATGTCATTCATTATATAACAAAAATTATATTTTGTGAAATATAATATATTTCACAAAAAGACTCATGATCATCCTCATGAATTTTAATTTAATTGTAATATATTTAATTATAGTCAGCTTCAGGACAAATGGCTCTTTCCATCTTATTAGAGGCTGAAAAAAGAGGAACTTTCATTGCTTGAAGTTCACTGCGGTTAGTTAAATGGAGGGTTATAGTTAATGAAGGAAGCAAAAATCAAAAATCGTATTATGAAAGAGAAAATGTTCTACAGATAAAAAGGATTTTAAGATACAATAGTAGTTAACAGTTTCAAGCTAGAGAATAAGTGAAAATTTTATTTGAATATTATTAGTCCAGTAAATTTATAGTTTAAAATATTAGCTTGCATCATGGAAGTTACAATTAATTTTCTATAGTAATGAATTTCTGAAAATATCATTGTTTATTTTTTGCCATTTAATATAGGACATTTTCCCTTGCTGCAGAGTCTTTTTAAGAATATGTATAACCTCAAAATATTGAGGCTATCATAATTTTTCTTTGTATTTTAGTACATTTAGTTATTTGTATAAATGCTTTTGTATTCTATTCTTGAAAAGTTTGTAATCTCATTTAGATTATTCTAAATGTTTTATAATTTCCTCATTTATATATATATGAGGAACAATATAAAAATCACTCAGATAGTACTTGACATTTATTGTATGTAAAAGCTATATAGATCTGGGCATGAAATAACTAACATTTTAAAGTCTTCCAGTACTTTATTCATTTAGTTTTTGGTATATAATCATCCTTTTTGTTTTTAATAAACCTCAACAAATTCTAGGTTTTAATTTTAGAACTTGTTTTAGAGTGGGGTTATAGTCTTTAATTTTCAAATGGCTTATGCAATTTATTGGTAAATACAAAGAACAGAAAAGTGTTATTCAAAAAATAATATATAGTGATACATGCTACTATTCTTTGAAATAGTTGTACCTTTAAAACTATTTTTAAAAAGATAGTTGAAAAATATATTCCTTTTGCTTTAATAATTCATGTTATGATGATTGACCCTTTTCCAGAATCAGAAATTTGGAAATAGCATTTTTTACATTTCTACTTGACTAGAGTACTTGATACTTACAAATAACATTTTTATGAATGAATGAATATTTTGATAATCTCATTCTGTAAATGACTAAAATAGCTAATTATAAACTTTGAAAAATTCAGGAAATCACAGAATTTATTTTCGCACAACATCAAGGATGGCTATTTCTGCTGACTTGGCTAAATCAAATATCTGTTTCACTTTGGGTGATCAATGGTTATGTCTAAGTACTTTTTTTGTATTAAGATAATTTCTGTGGTATGAAAATGAGTTTTGAAGTGATGTTCAGAAGACAAACTGAAGAAGAACAATATTAACACATTGATTGCCATTGTCATTATAATTTGTCAATAAATGTGATACTTGGTTACTTAATGCTTAAAATAAGTCCAAGAATTATAGAAGGAATTTGGCTTTTCTGATTGGAACCTCAAATTGTCCATATGTAATTATTTTCTTTAAGTTACAACTTCTTATTACAATAAACCAAATGGATTAAATCTTGACAATATGTGGTATTGTCCTTATCTCTAGGTGTCTTATTCATATAATAGATCCAGGCTGTGCCCCACAACAACTTTTTTAAAAATAGCATTCTTTTTAAAACAAAAACAAAGAGGTGATTTAAGTTTAAAAATAAACCTACTTCGTTATTATATGTAACTAATTCAGTTGAATGTTTCAGATATCAACCAGATCTCTTGATTCCATGGACCTCACATGACCTTCAAAAAATTAGGAAAAGGAAATTAATGTTATCTGTTAAAACCGAAACAGATGAGGCATAAAACATTACACCTGGAAGGGCTGGTATTAAGAGAGTATTATAGTTGCACTCCCCATTCTGTCCCACATAGTCTCCACGTAGCTTCCATAATGAAAAAGAGATTCTCTAACTCAGCACATGGGACCATTCAGGACCTGTCCCTCTCCACTGCTGTGGTTTCGTCTTTGGCTTCTCTCCAGTGTGCACCTGTCCTCTAACCACACTAAATTTCTTTCCATTTCCCAAGGTCATGCTTTTCATTTCAACTGAAGCAAACCTTCTTCTGTTTTCTCAATTGCAAATTCCCACTAGTCATTTTAGGTCAGGCATTAAATTGTCCAGAACTTTTCCCTAATCAATAGATGTAATAGGTTTGGGCACAAGGCATGGCTAATTTCTACAAGATGGAGGTGGGTTTCCATTTCCTATTGCAGTGAATAAAATGTGACCTGTATATCTCATGTTTTTGCTTAGCTGATTTCAGGTACTACTATCATAAAAAAAAAGATTCCTCCCCTGTTTAAAAAGTTGGGAAGGTATTTTTCTCATTTCAAACCATTTCCAGCATTAAGCCTAGATATCTTTTCTTTGTGAACCCTATATACATCTCCATTATCTCTTAGCACATTATTGAGTTCATATTTGTTGGCTTCTGTGTGGGAGCGCCTTTCTCCCTATTAGACTATTCTTTCCTTTAGAACGAGAACCTAGAATCTTTTTTATATCTTCAGGATGTTGAACAGTACCTGGTGGCATAATTTATCTATCTATCTATCTATCTATCTAATCCATGTTTCACTTATGTTAATGATGAAATTGACCTTGGTAACATTTTTAAAACTATATAATAGAGAAATATAACTATATTTCTGTATAATTCAAAATAGTACATTAAATAATTATTGATTTATTGTGACTCATTCTATTTATTGTAATAAATTAGATTCAATTGTTCAATTTATTATTTTTTCTTGAAAAGCAATCCGTTAGGCTGTATTATACAGCTGTTTAATACCTTATTCAATTTATCAAAATTAGCTATAAGATATTCCTAGATTTTATCATAAAATATGTATAAGTACATACAGCAATTCACAGTTTACTTACATTTATCATACATGGCTTGTTGGGGACAATAGCTTTTGTCACATTTCCAAGTTTGAAAAAAACATTATATTAAAATGAAGGCAAGTTAAAAATGAAAACAGAAGACAGAGCTGAACTATATGGCCTTTAAAACTAAATAACTATGAAGTGCATCTTTCAGATAAACATATGATAGTTTAAAATAATTTTTATAATGCCATTTGTAATTTTGATGCAAATATCACTGCATAAAATATACATTGCTTTTTATTTATTCAAACTTCTAAATAAAAAAGTATTTATTTTTCTGATTTTATAATATATAATTTGATCCTTTGGAAAGACACTCAAAAAACTTCTCTTAGGCCGGGCGTGGTGGCGCATGCTTGTAATCCCAGTACTTGGGAGGCTGAGACCGGATGATCCAGGTTCGCGGCCAGCCTCAGCTACTTAGTGAGGCCCTCCACAACTTCGTGAGACCCGGTTTCAAAATAAAGGATAAAATTTAGGGCTGAGGGGTGTAGCTCGGAGGTAGAATGACCCTGGTTCAAAAAAAAAAACTTCTCTTGTCTGAAAACGCAACCAATCAACATATGCATTTTATAATCAATTTTCTTCTTGCCTTAACTTTTAATTGATTTTAAACTTATCACTTCTTAAGGTTCAGGTAATAATTGGACTGTAGTAAACAACCTAAGATTTCATTGTATGACTTGATGATCAGTTCATTTTGGGTGCACAGATTTGTTGGAAAGGTCTTGTTGTTTTCTCCTTAGGATATTTCCTTGCAGCTGAAAGAAGCTGCTTAATATACGGAATTTAGTTTTGTTTGGTAATTATAATAATATGTTGGGCTTGTAAATGTAAGTTACAATAATTTAAATTTTTATAAAATTATTTGTAACATAATTATGATTCATCAATTTATTTAAATTTGCTCATTTCTTACACATTTAAATATACCCTCTTTTTAAAAAGATATACATAATTCTGTCTTCTTTTTAAGCTAGAATAGCCGGGCGTGGTGGCGCACGCTTGTAATCCCAGTACTTTGGGAGGCGGAGACCGGAGGATCCGAGTTCGCGGCCAGCCTCAGCTCTCTCTCTCTCTCCCTGTCTCTTTCTCTCTCTCTCTCTACTTAGTGAGGCCCTTCGCAACTTCGTGAGACCCGGTTTCAAAATAAAGTATAAAAAATAGGGCCGGGGGTGTAGCGCAGAGGTAGAACGCCCCTGGGTTCAATCCCCGGTACCCCCCCCAAAAAAAGAATAGTAACATATACATAGAGTGTGATTTTTTTTTGACCTGGATGGTATACAGAAATATTTCTTTCTCATTAAGTTAAAAATTAATTTATGCAAATTGTTTTTAATCCAGTGGCTTCACCATGAATTATTGAGCTCCCTCATATAAAAAAAACTTTAAAATGTCAAAAATATTCACTTTCTTATCACTTAACTGTAAACTTAGTACAGTGAGTACATCTGAGAAATTAAAATATATAGACTGTTGCTTAGATGCTGAGCTTATAAGATAGATATCCCATAATGAACACATATTTGTTCTCTTTTTCTAAGATGATTGAAGTACACAATATTAAAAGAACTATGAATTACGGTTGTTTTCAGGATATAGTCCATTTCAGTCCATATTGTTGTCTGTGTTACATAACACTGGCAAATCTTATCTAAGATAATCTCTAAATAATGATATTTTTCCTCTCACTGATAACTCAAAACCAATTTTTGTAGGGCACATAGAATGTTTTTGTTTATAGTTGAGTGACACATATGAAAGATGACTAAATCAGAGTAATAGACATATAAATAAATTAAACTTTGCAATTTTGGAAAATGATAAGAAGAAATTAGAGTGGTTTAGTTTAAACTTGCAAGACTATGGATCCAGAGTGAAAACTATTCATAAGGAAAATGAATTTCAAAGCTGACTGAATCTGTATTTCATAGGAATCAGAGAGTGAAAACAAGTCGCTTACAAGATCCCTATAGACAAATTGCTTTCAATATGTTGAAGAATTAGTTTAAACAGAAGCAAAAACTGGACCCATTTATTGAATAAGTTATATTAATGCAAACAGTATTGTAAATTATGAGTAAGTATTTTATTTCAGTATTTACATTTTTTAAAGTGATGTGTGTTTACACATCACGAAGTATCTGCACTTCTCGCCAGTTACACTTGAGTCAAATAGTTTTAACTGCATTTAAGTTTTCAGAAGTTAAAAGTTCTAAGTTTATTCTCAATAGAAGAAAATTTAGCTATAAAATGTATCATTATTTACTGGTTAAAAGTTGTAAATAAATTTTGGACAAATGTTCTATATCATATTGTTTTTATGTCACTGTCTTTCTCTGAGAACAGATATATAAGGACTAACCAGAAGACTTTTTATAATGTCTTTACATGTAAATATAAAATACTTTGAAATAAGATGCCTATCTTCATTTTACTCAATAACTGACTTCCAAATCTGCTAAAGGATTTTTATATCAATTGTTTATGATAATGCATTCTCTTATCCCTACAAGTCACATTTTGAAATTAAAAATGTAGCTTCACAAATAAGAATTTTGCTATCTTATTTTTATAAGTAACTGTAGACTTTCTTAAGGCGTAATACCTTATTTGAGTACAAAATGACCCAGAGTCATGAAAATGTTGTTATCTATATTATGTAGTCAAGGAAGATAAGTATCTGAAGGGTCAAGTGTGTCCAAGGTCACCGATACCTAGTCTAACATTCTTTAAATTATACTATACTATACACAATGAAGGTTGATTCCTTAACTCTTTTTGATTGTTTTTGTCCCTAAAGTTGCATTGAGAAAATATGTGGATTAGCAGTTTGAATTATTAGCACTTGAAAGATTGTGGCCTTTCATCATAAGCCCTGTCTAATTATTTCAGTTTCCAACTCCTTAAGGATAAGTTTTGGAGTTAAAAATTCTTGACAGCATAGCTCAACTTTGTTTAACCATGTTTAAAAATGCCTGTTCTTTCATTACTTGAAAAATAAATAAGTAGAGCTATGAGCATATAATGGACATGATTTAAGAATTAAGATGTGAAATCCTGTCATTTCTGACAACATGGATGGGACTGGACATTATCATATTAAGTGAAACAAGCAGGCCACAGAAAGACAAGCACCACATGATCTCATGTGTATGTGGAATATAAAAAGTTGATCACCTAAAAATTGAGCAAAGAATGTTGGTTATCAGAAGCAGGGGAAAGGAGGAGGCAGGGCAAGGAGCGGTTGATCAGTGAGTTCTAAGTTACAGTTAGATAAAAGTGAAAAGTTCTGCTGACTCTGGATAACACTGTACCTTCCAAAAAATTTAGAAGAAAGGATTTTGAATGTGTTTATTATAAAGAAATTATAAATGTTTGAGGAGATAGATATATTTAAAGTAGTTTAAACATCACATAGCATATGCATGTATCAACAATCACATTACCCTATCAATATGCAAAATTTTTTTGTTGTTATGTATCAGTTAAAAAGGTAAATTTAAATAAATGAATAGCACTGGTATATTGATGAATGTGTTGTTGAAACTTGTCAGACCTTATTTGTTTTTTCAAGTTTTAATGGGGGAATGTAAAAATGCATAATGATGCACTATTTTTGTCCCATTGTATATGCAAATGTAGTATGAAGGAAAATGTTGTGTAACTGTTTCTTAAAATCAAAGTTTTTGAAAATATTTTAATTTTTGGTTATGTTTATCATTGTAAATTTATCCAGGCCAAAACATAGTAAAATTGGCCATTTAATTTACTGAGAAATATTTTTATTTCATTTTTTCATAATTTTTTGTCTGCTTTATAATTTAGTATGCAAAAAGTTAACATTTAGTAAGAACAGAACACAGGCACAAAACTCAACTGAGAATGAAATCATCACTAATAAGGCTGCCTAACATAAGAAAGCATTCAGAGAATGGAAGTGCAGAGGATAAGCTTCTTGTCTTAGGTCTGATACTGGTTATGTGCGTAACCTTAGATCTATAAGTTGACTTCTTAAATTTTAGTTTTTCTTATTACAAAATTACAGTGATTAAGCAATAGGATCTCTTAAAAACCCTACACATAAAGTCCCTTCTGACTGCGGCAAAGCTTATGTAAATGGTATAACATTTTCAAAATCTTACCTGTGATAAAACTGAATATCAAGATCAAAGTTGCTATGTATTTTTGAACATGAGTGTTTTAACCACTTATCTCTTTGCTTCACTGTTATGTTCATAGAGCCTTAGGTTAATTCATACTTGTGATCTTTTTAAAAGGTTGCCAATTAAACATAGTATAAATGAAAGGAAAAATGCAGTGGTCACATTATATGACATTTCTTTTCCTTATTTAATGCATTAATATTCATATAAAGTACTATGCTATATCCTATATCTTTTGTATCCTACATTTTGTCCTCTTTTAGTTATTGAGTTGGTTTAGTTACTGTTTAATCTGATAGGATTTTCTACAATTGCACTGACTGTTTTGATTACTATCACCACATATGATCCACAATTCTTGAGAAAATGGCTTTCAGGGTCAGAAATTAACAGGGAAGTGTCAAACAATGGATTGCAAATACATAGTTAGTTAATAAATAATTTAAACAACAAACATAAAACAAAACAGTTTGGTTGATATATGCTAATGTATATTATTGGAATACTGAGTTACAAAATCTGACAAGAAAAACTCAAAAGATATTTCGACAAGGATTCAAATAAGAACTGTATGCAAAAATGGTTGTGAATTATTCTAAATGAAAACTGGAATACCATTTAGTTAATTTTATACTATCAAGAAATAGGACAGCAAAACACATAGGATAGTTTTATCCTTCAACATAAACACTAATATAGACTTGATAGTTACATATATTTTATGACTATATCTTGTTCAGGTGATAAATGGATATATTTATTCAACATGGGAATAATGAGCTTAAGACTTAAAAATATCAAATTGGTTATTTTTTATCAATTGATGGTTTTAACTTAAAAATGAAATTTAAATGTGTCAATCATTCATTGTGGAGCATGGTTATAACTAGATTTCCAATATTAAAAATTTAATTTTCTCTAAATGCTGTCACATCATGTTATCATATATTTATAAATTAGAAACTTGAGCTATTATGAATAAATTATTTGTAATACCAATAATGATGTTTTTGAAACTGTGTATTTCTGGGCTATTAATGTGTTTTCTTATTATATTCAAAATGCAAAATAGGGCTTAAAATTCAATGTAAATATAGCCAATTTCATAGTTTCAAGATTTCTAGGCATTCATTATTTCAAGGAATGAGACGTGTAAATACAGCTTGCTTCATTCAGTCGAGCAAATTTTATAAAGAATTTTACTTATTTTAATGTAATTATACATGCTAACAGCTCAAAGATTTAAATTTTCATTTTCAGGAATCTTCTATTTGGTTAGTGCCACCATACCATCCAGACACTGTTTAGTAAACTTTTGAAACTTACTAAAAGAGGTTTTTAATAATGGTTAGTATCCTTGTGCCTTTCTTTTTTCTTTTTGTAGTCTGTTACATTACTGTGAAGAGACATTTCTACTGTTGCTTTCACTCTAAGGGACTTTTCTTATTCAAGGACACAATTCATGGTTTTCCACCTCTAAGAAGTGGTTTAAAGGCAAGACAGTTCCTTCCTTCCTTTCTTCCTTCTTCCTTTCCCTCCCTGTCTCCTTTACTCCTTCCTCTCTTTACTTCTTTCTTTTATTTCCTTCTCCTGTTTCTTTATGATATACTGGGACATTCATGTTATGTGCAGGTGACTTTTTAAGAATTTATAGTCCAGTAAAAAAAGCTGTAAAAATTCCAATTATTATCTGAAGTAGGGAAAACAATATGTTTCTATCGAATGATAACAAGTTAAAGCTTTATTCCAAAGTGATAGTAATTTTTTGACAACATGAAGTAAGGGTAATGAGTCTATTTCACAAAAATCTATAAAGTTTGAACTTTAGATATACAGATTAAGACAGGGGATTTACATCAATAAATTGTAGAGATCTAACAAAAATAATGACAAAAAGAATATGTTTGCCCTAGGAAAACAACTATGCAGTACTTTATAATACCACTAAATTCTTTTAACTTGTCATAGTGATTCCAAATCTTGTTCAAATCTAAAGGTTACCAAAGTTTTCTGATGGATTTGAAATATTCCTAAACGAGAAAAAAACCTATGGTCTCAGTGATTTTATTAGTGCCCTAAAAGAAAACCATTTTTCAGGTAATCTTATGCTGACAGATAAAAAAGAACCGGCAAAATTCAGATTATTCCGAGAGAAGATTAATAAAATTGGCATTTGACATTATGCAATCAAGACTGTTGGCTGATTAAAGGTTGCTTGTGCAAAATTCTCACTTTCTAATGGCTTTGTAAATTTGTAAATCCAAAATGGTAAAGGTAGGCTACAGGTTTATAATTTTGAGAGTTTCTAAATTTGTAAATATAATTTGTTAAAGATAGTTAAAAAGTATAAAAGATGAAACTATTCTGATCTTTCATTGTAGCAGGTTTTTAACCTATATTTATATTAGCAACATAAATTTAATATTATATGAAATTACTCGAAATAGTTTCATATGTCTTAATTTAGAGTCTGAAGTAAGCATAGGATACTCAATACTGAATTTACTGAACTTACTACAAATAAAATTGAGTCATTTAATAGCTGCATGTGCATGTACATTTATAAGATTTTTTCCTGAGAAAAATCACTTTCTTAGTCTACTCTTTCAGTAGGAAAAACAATTGATATTTCTATTCTTTTCACTTTTGAAATTAATATAATCAAAAGGTCTGAAAGTTGAAATTGCCAAAAGAAGGTGTTGAAAATTAGTTAATGCCTGGGGGATTTATCAGTTTTTAAACAAAGCCTTATTCCAAGCAATTCGATGTTAGTCACATCCTGTAACATTGTAAGAGTCAATGGGATCAAGTTCTGACCTTGTTATATTATCTAATCAATGCTTCTGTTAAATGTTTCAACAGAGAGCCAAGACTAAGTTACCTCAAGACTATGTATTCCTTCCCCTTTTGGAGTCAGATTTTCCCATTTCTGCAGTGTTGTCATCATCATCATCTTCATCATCATTATCATCATGTTCTTAATAAATACATCTAATAGTAGGTATTAAGCAATGAGAAACACTGTATCCACATGCGGCCGGCAGGTGCCATATAAATCCTTTATTAGAAATACAATTCATGAATTTCAGAACTGTATAATTTAACACATAATAAATAATGCATGGCAGTGACTGTAGTTAGTGGGGATTTATGAGTAGCATTTAATCATCACACATTACAAGTGCTAATAAATTAATATTTTACTAATTTGATGTTATTAAACAAATGCTAAAGTTTTACATTGTGTTTTGCTAAGGTTCTAAATGTGAAAAGTTTTTAAGCAGCTGAATTGGAAATGTTGCTGTTAAATGAGAAATAAATTTTTAGGGTCATGTGTAGCTATTGTTAATGTGGCCAGCATTTAAAAAGCACATGTGTGTACAAGCAGAGCCATGAGAACTTGTTCTCCACTCTACAATTCAGCGGAAGAGATGCACAGAAGACCTAGAGGCCAGATAGAAAACACACTGAGGGGATAAAACTAAATTGAGTGAAAATAATGAGCCTGTTGAATTTAGCCTCCTACATAAGCTAAAACTTGAGTCATACCCTGAGGTCCAGGAAAAAGTTGAAGTTACGTGAAGGATGAATGAAGGATGAAAAAATTCGAGAGAGTACCAGAACAAGGGGAGGAAAAGGAGAAAAGCCATGGAGATCCAAGCAGAGGAGAAATGCTATGTGGAGAGAAAGGAGAGATAGAAAGAAAGGAGAGAGAGAGAGAGAGATAGAGATAGAGATAGAGAGAGAGATAGAGAGATAGAGATAGAGATAGAGACAGAGACAGAGACAGAGATAGAATAAGGGAAAGGGAAGAGTGCTGAATCAGAGAAGTCATGATGGGAGAAGATGGAAGATATAGATCTGACCTGCTTCTTAGTGAAGAAAATGCTATTAATAATTGATGGTTAAAGTCATAGATTATTCTGGCAACCATGAGCCCTTACAGATGGGATAAAGTAGACACTGAGAGTTAGGAAGACAACTAAGTAAATTATTTAAGGAATCTTTCAAAGAAAAATGAGGATATAGTCACAGATAAATAAAAAGGTTCTAGAGTGGTATCAAAAATCACAAAACTGGCATCAGGATATACTGCAGTTTCAGGTAAGCTGCAGAAAGTCACTTTCTCTCTCTTTCTTTACCCATACAGACCTAATTAATTTAAAGTATTAATTTTAGTGCCACAAAAGATTATGCATACAAAAGACTTTTAAAAATCATAACATATATGTACAATATTAAAGATTTTTATCCTATATTCTCTTGGAATTAACCTAAATTTATAAAAAGTGAGGTAGCAACACTTAATGCAACAAATAAGTCTTCATGTTTGATTGGGTTTATTTCATCATCTTTTCATATCACTTTTTAAATTCATGTAAATTTTTCATGCTTGTCCACATGTTTAGTTGTCGTCCACATTTTGGTTCTTGTACTGGAAGATCCTAAGCTAAGTGTCAGCCCATCTGACTTTCAACTATAATATGCAGTTGGTCCATGATTCAGATTTATGTGTAACTGATGCACATTACAATCAGGTGGGGAGAGAGACTAACAAAATTTTGTTTCATAAATATGACTCTATAATTGAATTGTGAGGAGCTATAATAATGACACCTAGATATACAAAATTTCTAGGAAATCTATTGAAAAAGATGGGGATTAAGAAAAAATGCAGGGTCATTTATTTTCCTCACAGGATGAGTTATTTACAGCTCTCAGTTGCCAAGTTGATGAGGACAAAATAAAGATAATATTTATTCATAGATGTTTAACATGTTACAATTTGTCATTTCATGATTAAATCATTTGTTTCTAATCACATCAATGTTTTATAGGTAAAAATCACAAAAAGTGTAATTAAATACAAAAAATTATTCCCATATTTTTATGTCTGTGTGAGTACTGTTTTGTTGTTTTGAGGTGCCCAATGAAGAATCAATGTTTAGAGAAATTTTGCATATCTCATCTTGTGATTTGAAAAATAGTACATTTCTTCTGTTATTTTCAACTATCAAGAATGGATTTTTGGTACAGATTTGTGTGTTTGTATTTAAATTTTAAGGTCAATATCTATCTCATGCTCATCAATTTTACATAATGTCATAAGAATAGCTTTTTCAATATATGTGAATTAAATGCATTACTATTTGAGAATTCATTTCAATATTGGGTGGAGATTTCCTTAAACTAGCCCACTTTGATGGCATATTTTAATTACAACGTGTTGTATATTAAAAGTTAACAATTTGTTATAAGCTTTATAATGCAATATTCCAAAACTTCAAGGATGCTATATGGGGAAATTCATTAAGAATGATTTTAATACTGTTTCCGGCTATCTACCATTTATAATAGTCAATTTTTCTGTGTTCTTCTATAGAGGTCCTTCTGTAGTGCTATGGTAGAAGAGCTGAGGATGTCCCTGAAGTGCCAGCGTCGGCTAAAACACAAGCCACAGGCCCCAGTTATTGTGAAAACAGAAGAAGTTATCAACATGCACACATTTAACGACAGAAGGTTGCCAGGTAAAGAAACCATGGCGTAGAGCTGGGAGGCCACACACCCAAGCACAAACTGTCGTCTTTTTTTCCAAACAATTTAGCGAGAATGTTTCCTGTGGAAATATGCAACCTGTGCAAAATAAAATGAGTTACCTCATGCCGCTGTGTCTATGAACTAGAGACTCTGTGATCTACGCCGTTGCAGTGATCAGACTTGATGTACAAGCATCGCGGATCAACCAAGTTACACGGGGTTACACTGTTTATCATGGGTCCCTCCCTTCTTCTGAGTGAATGTTACATGCGCATTTTGTGGCTGGTTTCAAATGCAGTCCAGTGAGAAATTACAGGTTCCTTTTGAAGCCCAACTGTTGCCAGGAGGTGGAATACCAATGCCCAACAGGGTAACCAGTATAAAAAGTCATTATGAATAAAAATACTTGGAATCAGCAAAAACTGTAGTGTTATGAGAAGCAGTACAGTCTTCTGAACACCCAAATAATAGAGGTGGTGATGTTACTAGCCCCCAACCACTCAGTATAATTATCATCTGAATAGACAATATGTGTTTATAGGATGTGAAAAAATGTAATGCAAAACACATCTTAACCCCATGGCAAGTGGGATATAAAGCAGATCTTCATCTGTTATTTTCCTTTCTTTATCCTTTTGCTGATAGTCTGTGTCACTGATTGAAAATAGAAATGTTAATTATGAAGGCAATAATGTTTTTTTCTTAAATTCACCAAGGCAGAAGATTTAACATGCAACTCTTACCAGATCCCACTCCTTCTCCTGATTCCCTTTCCGTAAGCCCACACCAGAAAAAAAAGAAAGAAAGAAAGGAAAAAAAAAAAAAGCAACAGTTGGTTCAGTGATTCTGAGTTAAAAGGATGGTGTTTTGCAATCTTTGTCTTCAGTTGTAAAAGAGGGCTCATTATTGATTGATGGCTGTGTGGGAGACCGAAGCTTTCATTCTAACATTCAGATGTGTCAATCCAAACCCTCGGTCCTGCTCTGAATGAACTCAATGGAAACTGGGCAGATTTTGGTGATAAGAGAAAGGGGACTTGTCATCTACAGAAAAGCACGTGCAGAGAACTTTGACGTGGACTGCATTTATTGATACAGTCACAATGTTAAATGAACAAAATTCTTGAGCAGTTTTTTTTCAAAAAAAATGTTCAGGTTTATTTGTGGAAATGCAAGATTTCTATGAAAATAGTTTTTGTATGGAAATTTTTGTAATACTTTTTATCAACAAAATAAGAACACGTGTTCCTGTCAGGGGTGTGATGTCAAGCATGAATGGTAGTGCGTGTGCACCACCAACGTTTGGTGAAAACTATTTTTATCAAGAAAAAAGGAATCATAGAAGAGAAATATTTTCAAGTTAGATAATATAAAAGCTAGGTGCACTACCACCACTGCTTACCATGCCACACCCCTGGTTTCCACGAGACTGATAACATGCTGTAATGAACAATTGTGTGTAAAATGGTAAAAGACACAGACCTCTTGACAACATTGTGATAACAGTTGAGTGCACACAGTTTGCTGTTTGAATCCAATGCACAAAATTTTAAAAAATCATTAAAATTATGTCCATTTTACTTTCAGCTTTGACTTTCTTTTTTCTCTTGCATGAGTAAATGAACACACTATAGAATCTTTGCCTTAAGGGAAGAACACATCCCAAATCCGTCTAAGTCAGGGACAGCTACTTCCCAACTACCACAACAGAAGAGAAAAGCTTGGAGAAGGGGCCGCTTAGAGCCAGGAAAATGTGGCCTGGGATGTGTCCTGTTGTCTTCAGATTTAGGGTGTTAAGGTGAGAAAAATACAACAGTTCTAAAGGTGACAGTCATAATCTCACCTATTCTATGAGTAGATATGGGGTATTTTCACTGGGTTGTATAAGACTGCATATTGAACACTGATTTTGTATTTGAAGTTCAAATTGAATCCAATTTAAGATTTCCTTGTGAATTGATAATTCAATGTAATAGAATTATATAATTCATCAAAGGGAGAGGAAGAGATAGGGTCAATATTAGTAATTAATAATGATGTTTAGATGTTAATGCATTTATAGAATCTTTGTAATCATAAATTACAACATGTAATTTATATTTATTTTTATTGTATGGGAACCCAATCTATAAAATTTTATTTGTTTTATTGATTAACTAATTTAATTAACTTTAAACAAAAAATATGATCAGAAACCCTGACAGAAAATAAATAAAAAAAAGCTCTGTGAAGTATTTCCTTAGTCTCAAAAGTTACATAATCAAATTGCCTAATGTCTAAATTAAATTAAAAGTTAAACACCCAAGTGATATAAAATTTTAGTATCGTAATTATTTTAAGTTGGAATTCATATTTTAGTGATAATTTTTCCCAAGCATAATTTTGGAAAATTACACAAATCAGTGCTAAAACTTTCAGTATTGATTGGTTTAGTAGTAAATAACCTGAAATAACATACCTCACAAAAAATTTTCAGATTTTGGACAATGTTAAGCTTTTTATCAATCAGAGTCTAATTTTATTTTAATATATTTCCTAATTTCAATTGGTCATTATATTAAAAAAATCTTTGATAATAGGCAGAAAAAATACATCTTTATATTTAAGTAGTGAGAAAATAATTATGTAGGTTTCCAATAATATTTGGTAATTATTTTATTCTAGTATTAAATTAATGAATTTTGAAAATCATTCAAAACCTGCTGCATTTTAACTATACAGGTCATATGGCCAAAGTAGAGATTTCCATATATATATATATATATATATATATATTAATATATATATTAAGATCACTATCTCATATATATATATATGAGATTAGTATTTTGTAATAAAATACTAATTACTTTCAACATAAATTTAAAACAATGAAAAAAGTCCTCTTTCTAAGAAGGCAGTATATTGGAGTGAACATCATTTTCTAGATTAACACTCAAATTGCATGAAGAAGAATAAAAAACCTGTTCTGTTTTAGTCAACAACATAACCTGTGACTGGAGGTAATAAATGGAGGCACATATGCCATAACTATGTAACTCTAACTATGATGAAAACACCAAGGATTTATATTTACATATGCCACAATTAAGTAAGCAGAACTGTTATGGAAATCCCAAAGAGATATGAGATATGTGCACTTATTTACAACTGAATAAACCTACCTACTATGGGAACAAGTTATGAGATTCTATATTACAAATATGCAAAGTAGACAAAGGTATTTTGTTGATTGCAGTGTTTGACATATTTTGAGGCATATATATATATAATATTAGCTTCATGATACTTTTTTACTCTGTTATAAAATATGCATGCAGAAGATGTATACAATGTATATGTACAGCAGAAGTATGGCACCTGTCTATAGTGTAGACCAAAAATTGCTGTTCAGAGGGAGTGGGCTGTTGTATCTACCCTGAATCTAGGTTTATTGAGTCCTAATCTCAGGACTAAATTTAAGCATAATATTTTCAGAGAGAGAAAAGAGTATCCAACAGTCTTAGAGAATAGGACATGAAAAGTGGAAGAACTTCATCAGCGAGTGAACAAGTGAAGCAAAGTATGAACAACAATATGGGCCAGGCTCAATTGGGGAATTTGTCCTCAGATGTGCAAAATAGAATGTTGGCGCTGAAGATGTGGGTTATGACAGTCTGTGCATTTCTGGAATCTGAGTCACTCTGCTCCAGCAAGAGCGGACAGGTGGTTCCCTGTGTCTGCAGCACGAGTATTATCTTAAGATCCCTCTTTTCTCAGGTCTTCTTGGGTTCCTCTTTTCCTATCTGCTCTGCTGAATTTCCTGTTCTAACTGTCCTCGCTTTTCTTGTTCTGTAACTTTGCTATATTCTAGAAAAGAGTGCCTGAAAGGTCCATTTTTGTTTTACCTTTTCAAGTCTAAAAATGTATTCATTTTGTCCTCACAGATTATTGTTTGTTGCAGTTTTCTTTTTCCTATTTCTTTCTTTTTTTTTTTTTTTTTGCGGTACCAGGGATTGAACCCAGGGCGTTCTACCTCCGTGCTACACCTCCGGCCCTATTTTTTATACTTTATTTTGAAACCGGGTCTCATGAAGTTGCGGAGGGCCTCACTAAGTAGAGAGAGAGAGAGAGAGAGAGAGAGAGAGAGAGCTGAGGCTGGCCGCGAACCCAGATCCCCCGGTCTCCGCCTCCCAAAGTACTGGGATTACAAGCGTGCGCCACCACGCCCGGCTCCTATTTCTTTTTTTTTCTAGGTATAGAATTCTAAGTTAAAATTTCTTTACCCAGAAAAATTTGAAGACATTCTATTTCTCCCTTTCTTTTCTTTTTTTTCTTTTTTCCTCTCTTTTCTTTTTCCTTTTCTTTTTTAACTTTTTTATTAACTTTCCATCTATAGTGGGAAATCCTGAAGTCATTTAGATTCCTGGTTCTTTGCATATTTTTTTTCTTTTAACAAACTCTCTTCCAAATTCTTCCATCTCTTTGTCTTCAGCACCCTAAACTATCCCAATCATAGGCATGGATCCACTTTCTTCCACTGTGCTGGTTCTTTCTAGGATTTTTAGTTCAGGTACTGTTTGTCCTTCAGTGCAAAAAAACATTCTGAACTCTTTGATTATTCTCTCCGTCCCTTGTTTCCTTTGTTTATTCTAAATAGCATTATTTTGTTTCTGGTTTTTTTTTTTTTTTTTTTTGCAGTACCGGGGATTGAACGCAGGGGTGTTTTACCTCCGCGCTACGCC